>BQNB010106082.1:12170-23465 GCA_026074375.1 Tanacetum coccineum | reverse complement strand
CTTCAAATATTTCCAAAATACCCTCTCTAACTCATCCTCTGGTCCATTCATCCCATATCTATTCATCACAATCCTATACAACTCAGTAAGATCATCTCTAGATATAGACTTCATCATAGCACCAAAATTAATGTACACTATGTCAGTTCCATCTTCCCTAACTATTTGGTACACTCCTTTTTCTCCTTGCTTGATTATCTTATAGGTGGCTATACTAGGTGTTTTCATAGATACAGGAACAGGATTAATTGGAGTTTTAGTACCTGTGACAGACTCTTCTTGCTCACCAACTTCATCTGAATCTTCAGAGTCATCTTTATCAACACTTGTATGCAATCCTTTCCTTGCCATCTGTTTTCTTCTTTTTCCAAACTTCTTGGTTGACTCATCATCCTTTGCTTCAACATCTTCATCCTCTTTCATTCTCTTTGGAGTCTTAGTCTGAAGCTCTTCACCAAATCTCTTCAAACTAGCTTTAGTGGCTTCAAAACTTATTGGTGCAAAGGACTCAACCTGTTTCACAAGCTTATCAAATTCCTTCTTGATTTCTTCAAAACTCAAACTCTTCAGCTGAGATAGCTTCCATGTCCCTTGATTCTTCAAATAGTTCATCATATAAGTCTTCAGCTGTGATTGAGTCATGGGCTTGTTTCTTTTTGCTCTAGCTCTTTCTTCTGCAAAGTATTTCTTCCTTTGATTGACAAGATCAACCATTTTCTTTGCAAAATCTTCTCCTTGTACTTCACTTCCTAGCATGCTCTTTGTCAATTCAGCATTAGCTTCAAGCTTTGCTCTAATCAAATCCCAGTCTTCATTTGTGTAATGCTGAGCTTCAAACTGAACTTGAGCTTTTCTTTTCTTCTGTTGCTCATTCAACTCTTCTTCTTCTGCAATTCTTTGAGCCAAGAGAGAATCCAAATGTACCTGTTTAGCTACCTCTTCTCTTTGCTGATTATCCAACCTAATTGCTTCAGCAAGGCTAGCTTCCTCTTGTAACACTTGTTCCTTTGACTTCTTTGGAGTTTCTTCACTGATCATGGGAGCTTTTCCTTCTCTTTGTCCCTTATCTTGATCAGAAGTAGACTTCTCAGCACCAACAGCACTAACTTGTTCATCACCAGTATTAACTTTAGTACTGCCAGTATTAACTCCACTAGCAGTATTAACCTGTTCAACACTAGCAGGATTAACTTGTTCAGCACCAGCATCAACCTCTTCTTGAAAAACCAAGCTTGAGACTACTTTCTTTCCCTTAGCCTCTTTTCTTCTCTTGTACCTCCTTCCCTTATCAATAGACCTTGTCTTTAAAGATGCAACCTTGGAAAGAGTTTTGGCTGCTTCAAGAGTGTTTGGGCTTATGTCTTCCACTTGTTCCTCCCCTGAAGCATCTACCTTTGTTGTAGGAGGTGTAACCAATCCTTTGTACGAGAATCTACAGATCATCTTAAACTTTTTCCTCTCCCTGAACCTTAGGGTTTCTTTCTCTTCAGAGTCCTGACAACACCAAATACCTCCTCCTTTGCAGAACCCTTCCATCTTCTTCATTCACCTCTGACTACAACTTCACCTATGCAGTTTCCCATGGTCAGCTTTTTGGTTTTGTTTGAGATCCATCTCCAAGCTGTCAATTCTTGATATCAACTTAGGAACCTCATGAAGTAAATCATCCATAGGCATTTGACTTGAAGCCTGTTCTTGTGGGGGTGAGAAGTGATGGTGGACAGGAGATGGCTCCTCATAGATATGCTCAAATGGTTCAGGTTCAGTTTCAGGAATAGGTGTAGGTGTAGGTATTGGTGTTGGTGTAGGTGTAGGATTGGTGGTTGTGTAAGATAGTAAGAATATTGTTTATGTGTGTTAACAATAAGGGATAGGTGCAGGTGTAGTAACAGCTGGAGGAGATGATGTTTTTTTGGAGGTACTAGGGGTGTTTGATGATGATTGGTTGGGATGGAGCCTACAACTTCATGTTCTTTGTCCTGCAATGGGTTAGTAGCAACAACCAACAATAAAGCAATAAAGGTCTTGGTGCCCCCCGAAAACCCCTTTTCATGTTCCCAAAGATCTTTTTAGTTAGACTCACATCTAGATAAAGATGTTTGTCTTCCGTTTGAGTATTTAAGATCATTTGAAGAAATCGAGGATACATCAAAAACTTTGTCTTGCTTTTCAAATTTGCCACCACACCATCAAAAATAAGCTTTGACAAAATCAGTTGCAGAAAACGAGGATACATCAAAAACTTCGTCTTGCTTTTCAAATTTGCCACCATACCATCAAAAATAAGTTTTGAAAAATTATAAACTCTATCAGTGGATAGACAAATCAAAGCAGTAGCAATATTGCTACCGAATTGATCCCATCCACCACTTTTAGAGCTTATACAGTGCAAAAGATGGTGGACTAAATATCTCCATTGGGGTGTGAAAAAACTTTTCCAAAAGGTGAAGGTTCCATCAGTAGGATACCCCATTTGCCCCATCCCCTCAAAAATTTCATCATTTGGCAACATTGTAATCCCTGTGGCATCTGCTAATTGAAGTGTATCTCTAATAGACGCCTCAGTGATTGTGTACCCTATGGTATCAATGGTTGCATGTATTTCTAGAGTCCCATCAGCTATAGTATTGGTAGTAGCAGTCTGCCAAAACTGTTTTACAAGGGAATCATAGATAGTTGGATTAGAAGTTAAGGCATACCTGAGGTTGGAACCTCGAAGAAAATCCACTATCTCAGCAAACCCTGCACTTTCGTCAGGCTTGCGCAAAAACCCCACTTGATTGTGTTTGTCACAATATTTTAATTGGGCCATGAGACAACCGTATCAATAAGAGGGATGAATGTTTACTTGGGTTTTGATGCGAGTGAGGTTGTAGATGCTGGTAACAGGACGCTTGACTATTTTCGTTATAAAATTAAAGAAGATTTTTACTTTGCGAAAAGGAGATAGCAATAAAAAGATAAGTATGAAAGAGAAATCAAACTTTATCTATATATAGCTTCTCTGAGAAACGACAATAGCGCCGTAAAAATCTGTAACGGTAACATTTAAACAGTGATAAAGCAGAAGAAAGTCAAATTTCCCGCAACCAGCATTAATAAAAACCTACCAGTATTAAAAATTACACTACCAGACTTAATTTTGGTCAAACAGAATTAATTAAGAATCAACCCGAATTAATTCTTTTGCAACCAGAATTAAGTATGTACTGAAGATGTACAAAAGCTAAAACCTTATCACACTGGCCTTTCATCTGCACATCCATGCTATGCCTACAAAAACAAATTAGTTTGAAACAAAGAAAAACATGCTACAAGAGATTGTATAGACAAAATTAATGAAAACTAACTACCCGAATTAATACTGCTTAAATACCAGTATTAATATGACATAACTACCAGTATTAATATAAACTAACTAATAGTATTAAGACTACTTAGCTACCAGAAATAAACAAACTATACAACTAAGCCTCCCCTTAAATGTAGCTATGGGTTTATCATACTAATGCTAACCACCAGGTAATTAAACCGTGGTCCATCAAAAGGTTTGGTCAACAGGTCAGCTACATTAAAGTCTGTGTGAATTTTCTCCACGTAAATGAGCTTCTTCTCATAACAATCTCTTATAAACTGGTGACGTATCTCGATGTGCTTTGTCTTGGAATGATATACTGGGTTCTTCACAATGCAGATTGTGCTTTCATTATCAATGTGGATTTTGGTATTCATGAAATTGAAACCATAGTCCAGCAATTGATTTTGAACCCACAATACTTGTCCACAACAATTTGCAGTAGCTACATATTTAGCTATCAGTTTTTTTGAAGTAGCCTATATTGTTGTTTCTTTATACAAATTTGCCATGAGATAAGTCTTTGTCAAGAATTGACAACCACCTATTGTGGATTTCCTGTCAAGGTTGGACCCACCATAATCACTATCAGAGAATGCTTCCAAGTCAAAGGGTGATTCCCTAGGATACCATAAGCCCAAGTTTGGTTTGCCCTTGAGATACTTGAAGATTCTCTTGACAGCATTGAGATGAGAAGTCTTTGGAGTTACCTGAAAACGTGAACAAACACATTTTTTTATTTTTTGCATACATGATATCCGTCTAGAGGCAGTTAATGTACATGAGGGAACCTATATGGGATTGTACAAAGTGTACATCTACATCAATAGCTTTCCTCATCCTTTGTCAGAGGCACCTTGGTCTCCATGGGTGTTATTGCAGCTTTCACATTTACAAGATCAAATTTCTTGAGTATCTCAGCTACATACTTGTCCTGAGATATGAAGATTCCTCCCTTGTTCTGTTTGACTTGTAGACCTAAGAAAAATGTGAGTTCACCCATGGAACTCATCTGAAATTGTTTTCAGCAAGCTTCAAAACTTTCACACCTAAGATCTTGTTAGTAGAACCAAAAATGATATCATCAACATACACTTGAACCAGCATGATATCCTTTTTGTCCCTTTTAATGAATAAAGTCTTGTCAATTGTGCCCCTCTTGTATCCATGCTTCTCTAGGAATGTTGATAAAGTAGCATACCAAGCTCTAGGAGCTTGATGCAGTCCATACAAAGCTTTGACCACCTTATAAACCTTATTAGGATGATCAGGATCAACAAAACCAGGAGGTTGTGAGACATAAACCTCTTCATCTATAGTGCCATACAGAAAAGCACTTTTTACATCTATTTGGAATACTATGAACCCCATAAATGAGGCAAAGGCTAAAAATAACCTGATAGCTTCTATTCTTGCCACAGGAGCAAAAACCTCATCATAGTCAATACCTTCTTCCTGTGTGTACCCTTAGGCCACCAATCTTGCTTTATTCCTCACAACCACTCCTCTTTCATCTCTTTTGTTTCTGTAGACCCACTTTGTACCAATCACCTTCATTCCATGAGGTAGATCTACAAGAACCCATACTTGTTGTAGCTTGAACTGTAATAGTTCTTCTTGCATGGCTTGAACCCAACTGTCATCTTGTAGAGCTTCAACAATCTTTTTAGGTTCCTCTTGAGATAGAAAGCAGGCAAACAAACAATGTTGTTGATCTTTATGATTGTTTCTTTGCTGCTTTTGAATATGACTGAGAAGAGCATGAGCTCCTGATTTTTGCTGCACTTTGCTTCTAGTTTGCATAGCTGACTTAGGATCACCAAGTATTTGACTTTTTGGGTGAATATTATGAATCCTAAGTGTATGAGTAGGACTGACTTCAATTTCTGTTGGTAAACTGTTGAAGTCAGTTATCACACCCTCCTCATCATAAGATGCCTCATCAAAAATTCCTATCGCAGACTTGTGAAAGATTTCGAGCTCTGGTATAGGTGAATCATTAGGATCAAGCCTACCAGTATTAACTGTTTGACTACCAGTATTAACTGAAGGAGTACTGGTAGAGTTGTTTTCAGGTACTGTCCCTAAATGCTTTAGGGCAATTTCTTCCAACTCTCTTCTAAAAGCTTGAATCTTAGGATTATCTTCTAAAGTGTCAGTAGAGGAAACCTTCTTCCCTTGTTGAGGTTTTGTCAAGATCTCCTCTTTCTTTGAATTTGTGGAAGATATCCTTGATTCAACTTTTTTTTCAGTAATCTTTACAGCTGAAGGCACAACAATAAGCTCTACTTTCTCATCTTTTTCCTCAGAAGCATTTGAATTTGGTGTGCTACCTCTACATCACTCACCTAGTTAACCTTCTGCACCAGCTGCCTATGCCCGTACTCTAGGTTACCCAAGCAGGTACTCAAATCCCTTAATTAACAGCGAATGGAGGTACAAGGAAGTCATGGGGCCTGAGTGAGGAAAAGACGCCCCCAAAGCATGCCGCAGTAGATGGACCTCCAACCTCATAGACATTGGGTGGGGGCACCACTAACATCAGAGGTGGTGTAGTAGGAGCCATCAACCAATCCTCATTTACCTCCCAGACCTCCTCCTCGCCAAACCCATCGGAGGCATCATCCTTAAAGTCGTCATCACCGAACAACGCAGCCAGGTCCTCCTCCATCTCCATCATTGGAGCATCCATCTGCCCCTCTTCCATATCAATTGCGAGAGCGAACACTTGCTCCTCCTCCGCCTCAGCTACTGGCTCAGCGACCTCCTCAATAGCAAGTACAACCATCTGCTCGTTCACCATAGCTTTGAGCTCTCCCAGTAAGTAATCATCCGCCGCCAGCCACCCATTATTGATGTTTGGGTTACCAGCATACCCTGGTAACAGTACGGGTGCAAAGCCTTTAATCAATTCGACTTCGAGTATAGAACCAATCCAAAACCAAAACCAATTCAACTTTAATTAAACCAAATTAACCTAAACTAATTAACCCAATAATCAATAAACAAAACTTGTTAAAAATATAGCATAATATTTAATTTCACTTTCACTCGGAATTGGTGATGTCCATATATCCGAGTGAATGATTTCAAACACAGAATCAACAGAAGACTCGAAATTATAAAACGAAAGCTTAGCATGTTTACCTAATTGACATGCATGACACAAAGCAGACAACTTTGATTTACGACATGAAATTAAATTTCTTGACTCTAAACGACGAAGCACATCGTCTCCGGGATGACCCAGGCGTCTGTGCCATGTAGTGGAACTAAATGAAAGCAAAACAACTGGAGTTTGAGACGAAGGTTGCTGAGTGACCGGGTAAAGGTCACCCGTACTATCACAACGAAGAAGAAGCCGTCCGGTCTGGTAATCCTTTACCGAAAAACCATAAGCATCAAATTCAACAGAAACATCATTGTCACGAGTAAATTGACGAACTGAAATTAAATTCTTAATTATATGAGGTGTGACAAGAATATGATTAAGGTGAAGAGGCTTAGAAGATGTATGCAAGAAGCTATGTCCGGTATGAGTGACAGGAATAGAGTGACCATTGCCAACAAATACAGATGGATACATGCTTGAATTACTAAAAGAAGTGAGTATACCAGCGTTGTCTACAAGATGTGAGGATGCTCCCGTATCCATATTCCAGCTTGGATCCCGAGGTGTCATGGTATGAAATGCTTGCGGAAGTATCGTAGCATAAGAGATCGGAGCGGGATACATTGCAGGTGTTCCATAAAATGGAACATTAGCCGAACTATATTGCATTTGTGGGGTTTGAGCTACAACAGTCGAGGCCGCTGGGAACTGGGCCTGCATACCTAGACTGTGCCAAGTAAAAATATATGGGCTGAATGAACTATATGGGTAAACCTGTTGGGCCAAAGCTGGAAGTTGGGCCATAATGTTTGTCCCTGTGAATCAAAGATGTAGCAGCAAAGTATAATAAAAAAACCACTAGTGCGCAAAGTATAGCAACAAAAAGCAATTATAATTAATGATAAAGCTTGTAGCGGCAAAGTATGGTATCGGCAATACGCAAGCAAGGCAAAAAGCAAATGGAAAATATGTCACACAAAGGCTTCTTGAATTGTGTGATTTGGATAATAGATGGCAGGCAAACAAACAAAACAATTTAATTGTGCAGCAAAAAAAAAGGCGATTGTGGGTTTTTGATAGTTTTAAGCGTGTGGTAATGGTGGGGTTTTAGGGTAGGCTCTGATTACCATATTAGAATGTTTATTTCCTCATGATCTTTATTCATTCACAATGCATCTTTATATACACATGAGACCTTAGACTATCCAAGGAAACTACCGACAATAAAGGGATAGGCCCAAATCAATTATCTAATACAGCACATGATAATCCTTATCAAATCACGAATGAGTCAGCCTCATGACAATCCTTATCTAATCATAAATGTGACAGCTAATATTTCCTACATTTGATATCAAGAGCTGTCACACCCCGTAAATTTCAGGTCATTATTTTAAACTTTTCCGATCATTACTTTTGACATTTATACGTTACGTTTAAATTTGGTAATTTTTCAGGAGGTCGTCTCGCGTAAAACTGAAAATCATTACCGAAAGCGTTCCGACGTCGGACTAAGAATAGTCTACGTGTATTATACCTAATAAAGTCATTCTATGTCATTTCGTGGTTTACGAATATTTACGTTTGCAATTTTTATATTTTTAGCCGTGTAGTTTATGTTTTTCGCTTTTTGGATCAAATCGAAACTCGAAAAACCGTATTTTTCGTACTAAACTGTTGTTATCGTATATTCGGGTTTAGAAGCCAAAATTTGATGGTAAACCCCTCCCCACCCCCCCATACTAAATTCACGCCGCATACTTACACACTTTAATTCGTTCTTGTGGAATCTTCTACTTTATTTTGAATTCATAACACCATCACATGCCATGCAAGACTTGGAAAGTGACATACTGGTTTTATTCTCACTACAAGCCAATCTCTTTACACACTTCTTGTCTTCTTAGCACAAGTTAGGTACCACAATAGTTCAAGCCACTACAAGCTACCTTGGAGCCAAAGTAAAACATGAGTGTTGGTCACATGATACCATAAGCATAACCTTAAGGACTCATCCTAATAGAACCCCTTTTATAATATTTAGGTCATTTGGTAAAAACATAGCCTCATAAAAAATCATTTTCTCCTATCTTTCTCTCCTGTGGTCACGGCACAAACACAAACACTAACACTTTCTTAACTTTGATTTCTACCAGATTCCAGCAATCCCATATCCATTTTCTATTAATATCTAAAGTGTTTCCAAGTATGTAATCAAGGTTTACAAGGGTTCCATTCAAGATTCTTATTAGGGTTTTGTTTATATTGGGGGTTTTCAAGATTTATCATCGGGTTTCAAGATCTAAGGTCTCTTTAGTTTAGATCTTGTATTTTTCTTTCATTCGAATTCACATCTTGTAAGTATATTCTTGACCTTTCCTTTGATTCTCTTTTGTTCTTGAGTTCTTGATCAAGTTTATATATATATATATATATATATATATATATATCCTTAGTGTTTGTGTGTTTTTCCAAAACAAAACAAGATGCTTTATGAAATAATCAAACTTTTATGTGTTCTTTAATTTACATATTGTTTTGATTGTGAGTATGAGTGACCATGTGTGTTGCAACAAAGATGGTGATGAGATTAGAGTAGTTTTAATGATGGTTTTGATGGTGGATTAGTAGTGAATGGAGATTAGGTTAGATTAGGCACTATTGTGAAGTTTGGATGGATTTTAAGAAGCGTTTACGAAAAATAAGGTTGCTGATCCGAATTTGTTTTAGGGTTTTGGGCGACTTAAAAATGTTTTCATTAGTCAAGAAAGTAGTTTTTGGTTAGCTCGTTTCGTATAGATAGTTTTTCATATATCAAACACTAAAATCGGACTTAAAACGACCGAGTTACGCTCAAATGAAACTTGAAACATTTTTTCGGCAAAACGATTTTAATACGATCAGATCAGGAATGAAAATGACCATTTTGACCCCTTTCGAGTCTAGTTCGGCCAAAGTATAAAACACAAACATGGCCTAAAATGACGTTTCCCTTCCAAAGTCGCGAAAGTTGTGTTAAAAGTGCTTTATGAGTGAGATAGCCTAGTTTTCGTCAAGTTATTTTCGGACATATAAGTTTATATATTAAAACGTTTTCAAACGGGTTAGGTCCATTTAGGTTTCGAAAGCCTTAGAAAATATTAATGTAGTGATTTGATCTTATTACGAAGGGTTCAGAGTTTTCTAAGAATGGTAAAGCGATACCGTTGAATGTTACTAAAAATAGTAAGTTAGTACGAATTAGCGAAATAGAAATGAAAAGTAGGCGTTTAGGTTTCGTTAGTGGGTTTATACAATTATGGACTTGACAAATATAGGGGACGGTATTAACATCCCGAAGCATAGAACTTTCCGAAAATAGAAAGTTTCCTAAAATAGTAACTTTTCGAAAATGGCAACTTTTTGTAAGAATGGCGTAACGTTTATATAAACCTAATGAGTTCGTAAAGACACGTTTTTGCTAAATAAACTAAAGCACAAACACATATGGATGTTCATTTATTTTATAAGCGTCTTATACGACATTTGGTTATTTATTTCTCGTTCCTAAAGCGCGTCCCTTTAATTAAGTCGCGGTTAGAGTCGTTCGATTTCGCCATACCTATCATTGATTATTCCATCACTCACTGATTTGCTCAAGGTGAGTTCATAGCCTCACGTTTTACTTGTTTTATATTAACCTTATAACTTTTGGGGTGAGAACATGCTCGTTTACAAACTTGTTTACTCTAATGATTTCAAACTTATTTATATGCTCATTTACAAAACTCGTTTACATGATTGATTTCACACTCGTTTTACTATGAATGCAAGTACCTTAAACTTTTACATATTACCTAAGTTTCCCTATTGCCACGTAGTACACACTATCATGAACCGTTAATTACTTCATGTAAGCACGAATGCTGTGAATAGATCTATTGGGGTTCACACCCCCACCCAGAATTCTGGACGAGTACATTGTCCAGTGGGTGCATTTCATTTAGGGTAGTACTTGGGTGTTTTGGCAAAACATCAATTTGAGACGAATCTAAAAGACTAGGATTTACACAACTTGTTAAGGCTTCGGTGTTACGAGCTTAGGGTAACATAGTAAACATTTTTGTGTGATATTGTATATGTTACAATAGTCACACATACTCGGAAACGTTGAGATTCACACTACTTTTATGGAACGATATCAGTTACCAAATACTTTTCACGATACTCGGAATGAAACAGAAATTACTAAATCCTTTTGGTCCTCGCAAATATTTTACTTAAACCTATGAACTCACCAACTTTATGTTGACGTTTTAAGCATGTTTTTCTCAGGTGCTTAGCTGTGGATGTCTTTGATTGCTATATGGTGTCTCCTCGCATGGCCCGATTTTTAAGAATCTTTATCTATTGTTTAAACATCGTTGACAAATTTCAAATCTTATTTACACTTCTGCACTTCACCCTTTTAAATCATATAAGTATTGTAACGACTTAATTTATGTTATTAATGCAACGATGTTTATTTTCAAAACGTACCCCTTAGTGGTCGTTCTTTGTACTTTATGTGATGTATATTATGACGTCAAGCCCCCAGACACGTATTCCGTCCAGGCCCCATTTGGGGGTGCGACAGATTGGTATTCAGAGCCAAGGTTATAGAGAACCAAGTAGTATATACTAGGTCTGGTTTATAACCAATATTTGATCCTTACGTGCTCTTACTTGCTATATATGCAAAATCCCCGTTATGCATATATATATTTACATATATATAAGTACTAAATATATCATATTACCATAATTATACTTACATTTCATTTTGCCATATCATATTTTACATCATGTT
>BQNB010106082.1:0-11740 GCA_026074375.1 Tanacetum coccineum | reverse complement strand
GTAAATATGAACATTGAAAGTTCGAAACATGAATGAAACATGCTACTGATACATGAAATTTAGTATCATGCAGAACTGAAAACGGTTTTTTACCCAGATGCTGTACAATGATGTAAATATTTTTTTGCCCCGCCGCAACGCGCGGGTATATTCTCACTCGTTATATACTAAAATTTAAACACATATAGGTAAGTAATAATTAAAATTTCTTTTGAAACAACTTAGGACAAAGTAAACATTAGACAGGCTTCAGAACATTTGACCCAATTAACTAGTAGCAAATTTTCTAGTCTCTTTCCGAGTTTTTCTACTGTTGGCAAACATTTACAATCCAAGCTGGCCAATTTCCATTCACTTAGAGTTGAAATCACCACATCTAACAATAGTATGCCACTAGAAAAAACAGTCTACACAAAACGGACCAAAGTGACTAGCATCAACACAAAAATTCATAAAAGATCACCAAACTTGTTTTAGTCATTTTCGTTAATAACAGTTCAAGTCAAGGCAACTACCAAGTTATCAAAATACATACCAATCTTCATTCTTCGCAACCATAAGGTGTTCCACAAGCCATATACATCATCCACAACTTTACTCTGCTGATTTCTTCTTCTTTTTCTTCTTGCCTTCGCTAACAGCAGGTACGTCCTCTTCCACATCTTTACTCTTCTTCTTCTTCTTTTTCTTCTTTACTGTGCCATCTTCACCCACATCATCTGCAACATTGTCATTGGGTTGCGCCTCCTCTTCAATTGATCGCTTCTTTTTCTTCTTTTTCTCGGGTTTAGGTTCCTCAGCATCTCCAACTGCAATAACATTCTCCGATGCTTCATGCTCTGTAGACTTGCTTTTGGATTTCTTCTTTTTGCTTTTCTTTGATGCAGGTTCAGCAGAATTGTCCACATCCATTTCAGCATCTGGGAAATTCATCGTTCATCAAATAATACTAGCACGGTACCCGCGCAATGCAGCGGCGGGTACCCTGTGACTATATTTTACGACGAGCAAATGTTATTCGGTTAAACATTCCTCAAACGGGTACTGTCGGGTCGGGTGAATTCAATAATAGACGCCTGTTGCGCATTCCTTATTGAATATCTTACTATTCTTTTATAATCATCAAATAAGCCTTCTTGTTTAAGAATCAGTTAGAAGAAATTCCTAAAGCCCAATCTATACATAACTAATGAAGTCCTTAAAAGATATTTTGTACTTTTAAATATTAAAAAGATAATAGATGACATTTTTTAAGTGGTACTTCAAATAATTGTATATACTTTTTAAGTTTTCATTTTAATAAGAAGCTTTGCTGTGTCTAAAAAAAAGTTTAGCACCATATTTAAAATTGACCTAACATAAGTAATTATTAAATGTGAAAGGGCATAAAATCAAATGTACATAACCTGAAATGTACATCTAGATAGTTACAAATACAAAAGTTTTTCTTTTGGCTCACAAATAAACACGTATAAATTATGTGACCTTTTGTTCATCTTCCCCATGAAAGAAGTATGTAACCTTTTGGTCATTTTCCCCATGAAAGAAAGTATGTGACCTTTTAGTCATCTTCCCCATGAAAGAAGGTAAGAAACAAACCACTCCAAGCTCTGATTTTCTAAAAAGTCACTAACCCTTTTGGTCATCTTCCTCATCAACGATTAAAGACTTTGTGAAGCATGGCTGGAAATCTAGCTACAAACTGGGTTTGCTTGCCGGTTGGGGGTGGCCGAGCACCCGCCAGCCACCCCACTGGCTCCGCCTCTGCCGTGATGGAGAGGGTTTCGGTGGTGGTGGTCTCAGTCGAGTGGTTTCCGGCAACGGTGGCTCTCGGTGGGTAAATAGTTGTATGTGTTGGTGGTTTTTTATTTCGGAGAGCTGTTACGAAACGGGCCCTTACAATGGGTTTTAATGTTGTGTAACTGACGTTTTGAAATGGAGCTTATGTTGCTGAATTGAAGGAGTTTATTTGAGTTGAAGGAATTGAAGGAGTCACCCCAATCTTTCTATATTAAGCAGTGTCTGAATCTGAATTTTCAGACTACTAAGCAGTGTCTAAATCTGAATTTTCAGACATACTAATTAAAGAAAGTCCGAAATGCTTTATATATTAGTAAAGATGAGAACCCATCATAAAGTTCAACAGCATATATAAGCCTAATCAAGAAGTATAACATAATTTCTTTACAAGTGAGTGAGTGACTGACCTTTAAAACCATTTTAGAAGGTGCTTAGGAAGCCTATTAGAATATTGTGTTGTAAAAACGGTTATAGGTGTTTAGAAAACATCTTATTAGCCAAATTGTAATGAAAAATACAGTATGTAACAAAGCTTAAGTTAGTTTTAAGAAGCTTCTTCAAATTGTGCAAGTTCTTAAGCATAAGCTGATGCAAACACCCCTTACTTTAACTTTTTCTTGCCAACCAACCTTCCACTTCGAAAACAGCATGTTGAACACTGTAATCTGAGTTCCTAATAGACTCTAGCATTACCTACCCCTAGCAAACGATTACAAACAGATATAGTAAAAAAAAGTGTACAAGATTCTTCTCCAAACTAACCTTGATTTGCGACAATTTCCATAGCAGCTTTCATCACATCAATGTTTTTACGTGGTGCAACACCCTTGTCATAAAAGTCAAGCCGCTCCTCGACTTGTTCACGCAGTTTATCTCCAAAAGAAGTAGTGCTTGACTCTGCGGTCACAGAAAAAGTAAACAAATATTACATAAAAAGGACAGGTTACACCCGGGGCAAAACAGATAACCCACACAAGAGAACTTCAGACAAAAACCATAAACTTGCCTGAGAAGCAATCAATACGAGTAGCAATAGAGCACTTGTTTGCTAGATAACGAGCCATACGACCTTTGTTTTTAGCAGAGGCACGCCCAATAAATGATGAATGGAATATAAGACCATATTTTGGTGTGTTTCCTTTAGTTTTCAAAGCCCTAAAACCATAACAAAGTTGAGGATATGATTTCTAATCTAAAATAAAAACTATACACGAGAGATTTATCAAGAGAGCAAAAGAGACCTGAAGAGCGCCTTCTCAGCACCAAGGATTTGAAGAGTAGAAGAAGGGCATTTCGCTAGGTTTGTAAGGCTACCAGCATGAGATATTAAACGAGCACCAACAACTTCGCCAATTAGTGCAGCCAAATTAGGTGCTATGTCATTCATTTTAGCAACAAGATAATCATAAAGCTTCTTCCTGTACTCAGCAAGGTCCATCACCTTCTGTGCACACATTCTGACATTGATCAAGTCAAGTGGTGACAAACCCTGACCTATAAGATTTGAGGTGTTATGAATACATAATGATGATGATATGTCATTTCCTAGTGGTAATCATGGCCCGTATACTCAGAGGGCATGTTGACTTGGGGTATATGATATCTCAAACGGGTAAAAATTAAACTTCAGTAATCGATTAGATGATAAAGATCGAATGGGCCAAAAGTGACCCGCAATGCATTTAAATGCTTATAACCTCTTATACCGCTTTACTAAGAAATATTAAAATAATATACTGAAAATATAACTTTTTAATCACAAATCATGCATTAGGTATTATAAAATTTTAAAAACACAGAGAATAAAATAAGTTAAACCATAAAAAGGATCTGACCAGTTCTAACCTGAGCCCGTTACCCAACCCGCACAATGTACCACATCTAGACATTATATGACAGTAACTATAAACATACCCATAGATGCTTTGGCAGCTTCAATTACTTCCTTCGCTTTATCTTCGTCCCCAAGTATTTCTATTAGCCCTTCCAATTTATCTTCAGACAACTCCGCTTTGTCCCCTATATATTGCGCAGTTTTAGCATACAGATAGTTGTCATTGACAATCTTTACCAGCTCTGGAAAATGCCACGAGTACCATTCCCTGTCCATAATGAAGATGAAAGTTACAGTCAGATTAAACCACAGGATTCAAAAATTAAGCGAGTCCTGAAATTCTATATGACAATTCGAGAGCGAAGCAAACCTGACTCTCATGGAAAAGGAATTGACATCCTTGTCAAGAGTATCGAGAAGAAATATTGCTTGAATAACCATATTATCAACACGGTTGACATTGAATTTGACCTTTGCCCTACTGTAACTATGGGCGAGACCGAGTTGAGCTTTTTCCAAGTCACCAGGCTATACGGAATATAAAAGCTTTGTGGTTAATGGATTTCAAGAAGCATATACGACAAACTATGAGAAAAAGAAGCTGCAACAACAGAATCAAACCTTGAGATTCTTGATGAACGTGTCGAAATGCAAACGAATACCACGAATGAGCTCAAGAACAAACTCATTGCTTTGGCATGGGATCTTAGTTTCTTCAAAGATATGAGACCCAATTTTTGAATCGCTTACTCCTAAGCTGTACTTAGGCTTCTTACCTTCCTTGACTTTAGGAAGACTAGACTCCAAAAAGTCCCTCAACTCATCAGTCATTTGCCCTGAATAAAGTTCAAGAAGTCAGATATATATACCAGCAATCATGTAGCTAGCTGAAAGCAAATGAGACAACAAGTGGCTGATTACATACATACGCTCAAACCCTACATTCTATCAAGTCTAATCACGGATCAGTAACTACAAACTAAACCATCCTTCCTTTCGATAGGATCTCAAGTTCAAAATTACTTAATAAAAAACTGCTTGTCAGATAACTGTGTTTTCAGACAACAAAAAATCAGTTTCAAGTGAGAGTTGCTTATTCAAACCGCTTACCCGATTGTTATCATTTTAGCTCTTGTAACATGCTGTCTTGGATTGCTTATTTAAGTGGTTACCTTTACAGTTTTAAGCAGAAAATCAGTTTTTTGTGTTTTGATAAACGCTTTCATTTGCTTACTTTCGAGTAATTAAGCAGGTTGATACCTGCATATTTAGAAAAGCAATCCCAAACAGTACAACACCCTTCAAAAAATTTATGCGTGTTGTTAGAGCAAAAGAAAATCCAAACAGTATCAAGTTATTAACTTGTTATCTGATCCTAATAATTTCAAAAGGCATAAAACAGCTTTTGTAATCAATCCACACTAGTATCCCGAAATACAAAACAAATTTCAGCAAACTACACCATCCCTACATCAAGCTAGTCATCATTTTCAACAACCTCGCCAAATTGCGTATTGGTAAGGCACCTAACATCCTCACAATAAGTCTAGGATTCAAAACTCAGTACCTCACTGGGTACACATTTGGAGGTGACCAGGGAAAGGGTCAATCGAGCGGGGATACCTCAATTAGGCCACATACATGACTCTCTCCTGGGGTAACGTGAGCAAGGAAAACCTCATCCATTTACAAAACAAAAACCTAACTACCAACAGCCTCACAATACACAACTACATAAAACGGGTGAGTTTTCCCTGTTCACGTTAATCTCCATGACCGGTTCCGACCCTGGCCACACCCAAATGTATACCTTTTGAGATTTGAACCGCTTGTGAGAACATCATGTGCCTAACCATTTAAGTGGTAGTTTCCTTATAATACTTGGGTTTTGTTTAAGCTTAAGTGCTTGGCTTATGAGCTTATTGGACTTTTGAAAAGCTTATAAGCTCGAAATTTTGGTCTTCTGAGCTTATCAACCAGAGCTTCTGAAGTTCAAAAAGCCATAAGCTTACATTAATTAGCTCATAAATCCTAAACTCTAAGCATATAAGCTTTTCAAAAATTCAATTAGCCCATAAGCCGACCAAATAAGCTTAAACAAAGGGGTGTTTGTTTAAAGATTATTTGTGGGCTTATGAGCTTATTTGTTTTTTGCTATATTTTTCATAAGCTCAAATTTTCCGGCTTATTTCGAGACATATGAGCTTATATAAACTTTTTATATCATCATATGTAAGCTTATTACATTATAATAAATAATAAATAATAAACTTATATAAGCCCATAAGTCTCAAAATAAGCAAGAAATTTTGAGCTTATGAAATATAATCCGAAATCAAATAAGCTTAATATAGCCGGCCTACAACTTATTTGGTTTTGGGCTTATATTTCATGAGCTTAATTTTTTGTGGCTTATTTTGAAACTTGTCGGCTTATATAAGTTCATTGTGTCATAAGCTTATATAAGCCGAAAAGTTTCAAAATAAGGCACAAAAAATGAGCTTATAAAACATAAGCCCAAAAGCAAATAAGTCATAAGCCGGCTATATAAGCCGAAACAAAACCCCAAAAAATGAAGTAAAAACAGTGAAAAAAGGGTGTAATTAATATACCTTCAGAAACAGCATTGATTTGATTAAGAGCATCAAGAGCAGACTCAAAGGGAACAAAAGCAACAAACTCGACAACTTTTCCAAAACGATTAAGATCAGTAAAAGATTCATTGAACCGAGTTGCGAACACTTCAAGTTGATTTGGCCTATTTGCATCAATACCGAGTGTATTGGCTAAAAAACAAACCGTATCGCAGGAGGCTGGATTCAGAGTAAAAGATACAAAGCCATTGAATATGTCAGCATCTGATTGTTGGCACTCTTTCATGAATAAAATTAGGTTTTATGATGTAACCCCGGATCTATATTGTAAGTTGTTGCATAATGTGGCAGTGCGATGGTTGTTTGTGTGCTTATGTGGCAGTGCGAGGGGTGTTTTTTTTTTTTTATTGTGGGGGTGTTTGTTTAGAGCCCAATGTGTGGTGCGGCACATTAAAAAAAAAAAAAACAATCATAGAAAGCTGAAACAAAAACAACTCATACAAAACTATCCAAAAACTCTTAGCTATCCACAATTCTGACAAAACTAAAAACATATCTCTAGCTATTCCTAAAAACCAGAGACAAGATCAGATGGATATCAAATGATCATAGTTCACCTTTAATTCACCAAGACCATTGTGACTACATTTCTCATCTCTTCCAAACACACTCTGCTTATTCAACCCTCACTCACAATAAAAAAATAAAAAGTAAGTAATTAATTCTCAATACCGTCTTTCACGGGTTATGGGTCCCAATACCGTCTTTCACAGTGTATGGGAGAGGTTGAGACGTAGACAGCCCTACCCCTACCAAAGGTAGAGAGGCCGCTTCCGTTCTACCAAAAGTAGAAAATGACCTCCGGCCTTGTAGGGGGTGAGGATCGAACCCTTGAAGGAAGTAAACAAAACAAATTTTAACTTTTTTAAAATATTATTTTAAACAAAACAACCCTCACCCACAATAAGATTATGATTATTCACACCCTCCTCCAACCCAATCTCTCATTAAAATATTATTTTCTTACTCCTCCACCTATTCAACCTATACATACAACCAATCTTAATTTTTTTATCATTTATCAACAACCCAACCCAACTTAATATATAATATTAATTTTTTTTATTTAAGTAAAGTTGTATTTAAAATCATTTATCATAATAAATATTTCATTTAAAAGAAAGTAAACAAAACAAAATATGATAATATAGACACATAATAAAAGATATGATTTCATTTGATAAAATTGACATATATCGTAACTGAAAATAATGAAAGAAAACAATGATATTCATCAAAAATAATGAAAGAAAACAATGATATTCATCCATAAGTGTTAGCCTTATATTAAAATGTCTTAGTTTATGGGCTTTTTAAGATTTCAACTTTATAAACATTGTAGGGTTCTCTCTCCTCCGTCTTCACGCCTCCATTTAAAAAAAAACCTGCAACAACAATAAAAAGCATCTTCAAACACCCTCTGAATCAGACATGAGAATTAATAGTTTAATTGACCACTTCTAGTGTGACATGCGGCGAAGTTGGATCAAGCATTTGCAAGTCACCAAACGAACCGATCGTGTATTTCTCTTCAATTTGTGTACTTTTAATATGATATTAATTTCTTTTGTACTTGGTAGCCTACGATCGGTTAGACAAGATCGCTAATAATCATAGTCTAAGCAATGCTGAAAAGAGATGGGCATCATCATGCAATATATCGCCCTCTTTCACAAATGACTAAGGAGCTCTTCCTGACTAGCTACATTTCCTGAACATTTATCCCAATAATCACTCATAGCAGCTACATCCCCACCAAGGCAATACAAGGGACAAAAAAATAGGCATCACTAGCTAAGAAACGCATACCATTAGACATAGCCAACCTAACCTCCTTAGCAAAGCATATTATGGATCAATAAGTGTCATCTTTCATCACTCTCTATTCCATAAAACATGCTTTGCCCACCCAAATCACTTACCCTTCACAATGAGTGACACCTACCTTATGGTACATTTTCCTAGTTAAAAGACATATAATGACCCATAATGAAATTCCTAAACCCATTCCCAAGGCCATTCTGAGAAAAATCAGATGGGTCAAAAGGAACAATTACCAGGGAAAACTCCAAGCTACAAGGTTCACTCCACTGTAGTGATTTGATAAAAAGTTGTCTAAGATTTAGCTTTTAGACAGAAATTGCACTAGGCTAAAACATAAATCCAAACACCCCTTATAAGCAACAAACCAAAACCATTCCCAAGGGCTTTGCAGAGGCACCAAAGTTCCCAATTACTTGTAATTCATCTTCACATTCCAATTTGAAGCAACTTTGTCAACATTGCGGGATTTCTTCGCTTTTAAGCAAGACAATTAAAGCTTCACATTATCAATTATAGTTTTAAGCACAATTTTGCCATTTTACACTTTACTAGTAAAGATTCTTGCATTTCTTTCCTTCCATATATTGTAAACAGCAGCAGATAAAACAAATCTTCTAAGAATACTCCCAATTGAATTGTTGCACACCTTGTTTACATATTGATCAACCAGATTATCCCAGCTACTCCCTCCGTCCCATAATTATAGTCCACCGACAAAAAACACGTAGTTTAAGAAAAACATCATTATTACAGCTTTCTCTCTCTTACTTTTTGCACAATGACGCTTTTACCCATAACTAATTAATTTATAACTTCTTTGAAGTTTGTAATAATAACATCAAGTGAGGGTGATATGGTAAACTTTATATTCCCTGTCTATTTTTGGAAGTGGACAATTAATTTGGGATAATCCAAAAAGGAAACGTGGACTATAATTATGCGACGGATGGAGTATTAGATAAGTCCCTATTTTCCATTTTCTCTTTTAGCTCCTCCCAAATTTCCCTTGAAAAATCATATTCAAAGAACAAATGATTATGAGAGTCATTAACTTTTGAACATAAAGAACACTTCATGTCCTTATTGTTATTCCAAGCCATGATTATGTCTTGAGTTTGTAGTTTCCTTCTAATGTCCATCCAGAGGATAAAAGCCATTCTTTGGTTACATTGGGAAAACCAAACTATTTTGTGCCAATTAACTTCACTGTATTGAATATTGTTTGTATTCCAGACTACTTTTGAAGAGAAGTCATTAAGATTACCATTCCTATCAACTCACTTAGTCTTATCCGCTTTCATCATATTAAGACTAAGAACATTCAGATGAGCAATGCATAGGAACTGAGAAGCCCATTCATCAGACGACAACTATTTATTATCTTTTATAACTTACCAAACACTCATATTTTGTTTAATCCTTGCATCATAGATATCTCTACTATTAACAATATCACTCAAAATACCCATAAAGCTCCAATGATCAAACCAAACATTAGTATTTTTGCCATTGCCTACAAATTTTCTTACATGAAGTCTGATTTTCCCTCTTAAATCTAATAAAGTCTTCTACATCCAACTATCTTTTCTTTTTTAATGTCCCATATACTTCTCCCTTTAAGCTTTACTGCATTTACCCATTTGACCCAAAGAGTGTTTTTCCCAGCTGCAATGTTCCACAATTTTTTTATCAGCAAAACTTCATTCCAAATGCCAAAAGGTCTAAGTCCCAAACTACCTTGACTCTTAGGACTGCACACTGTTTTCCAAGCCACTTTAGCTTTTCCCCTTTTGATTTCACCTTTGCACCATAAGAAACCTTTAAGGATTTTATCAATGTCTTTCACTACTGTCTTTGGTATCATAAAAACAACATCCCAATAGACATTTAGAGAGGAAAGGACATATGCTATTTATTGAAGTCTGCGAGCATAAGAAAGGTATTTGTTTGTCTAGTCTTCCACTCTCTTTTTAACTTTGTCAATCAATTTCTTGCATTCCTTAGAAGTTAATCTTTTAGTTATTAGATGAACCCCTAAGTATTTAACTGGAAGTTTTCCAACAACAAAAGGCAAAACATCAAGAATTTTATCTTTAACTTCTTCCTTCACATTCCCAAAAAACACAGTGCTCTTTTCCATGTTAGGAATAAGACCAAAGATTGCATTGAATTCCATCATAGTTTTCTTGATGACTTTTTCAGATTCTACATCTCCATTACATACCACTAATAAATCATCAGCAAAACACAGGTGGGTCAGTTTGAGCTCTTTGCATCCAGCATGGAATTTGAAACTATGATTTTGTTAAACATTCTTAGCCATTAGTAGAGTAAAAACTTCCATTACAAGAGTAAATATATAGGGAGACATATGATCTCCTTGTCTTAGGCCTCTACCACTTGGAAAATACCCCTTTCTCTCCCCATTCAGGCAAATGGAAAACTTAGCAGTAGTAACACAAACTATGATCCACTTTACCTTTTTTTCATGAAAACCAAACTGTTTTAGGGTAATTTCAAGGAAATTCCAGTCAACTGTATCATAAGCCTTAGCAATATCAATCTTCATACAACATCTACTAGGCCTACTTTTCCTGTTATAGCCCTTGAGTAACTCTTGAGTAATAAGGATATTATCTTGAATGGCTCTCCCTTGTATAAAAGCACTTTGATTCAGGTTGACCAGCTTATGAAGCCCAGGTTTAAGTCTCTCAGTTAAGATCTTGCTTATGCACTTGTTGATCATATTGCAACAAGCAATGGGTCTATAATCAGAGACTTTGTTAGGAGTGCTTATTTTAGGGATAAAGGATATTATGGTAGCCTTCATTTCTCCAAGAAGTTTTCCAGTAGTAAAAAACTCCTTAATAGCCATACATACATCCTTTCCAACAACTTTCCAAGCCTTTTTAAAGAAAGTAGAGGTATATCCATCAAGACCAGGGGCTTTATTGTCTCCAATGTCAAATAAAGCATTTTTGATCTCAGAGTCAGTCGCCTCTTTAATCATTTCCATAGATTCTTTATGGTTCAATTTAGTGCCAAACACTCCTTCAAAATTAAGGAATTCATTTGTCACCTTGCTTGCACCAAGAAAATTTCTAAAATGGTTTACAAATTGCTCCTCTATCATCTTTCCCTCCAGTCTATTCCCAGCATCATTACAGATACTAACAATTTTGTTGGCTTGTCTTCTGCTTTTAATGATCTTATGAAAAAATTAATTAATTTTGTCACCCTTACTAATCCACTCAATTTTTGCTTTTTGAAGTAAGAAGTTCTCCTCGTCATTTGCAGCCTCATTATAGGAATTTAAAGCATACACTTCTTTCTCATTTAAATCTTGGTTATAAGGATGCTTATCAAGATTTGTTTGAGCAATTTTAAGATCGTTTCTGCATTTTTTCACATACTCAGAGAGATTTCCATTCTTCTAACTAAGAGCATTCAACTTGTATTTAAGGCCTTTTATCGTTTTCATAAGTTTGTACATCTTACATCCTTGAACATCAATCTCATATCCATCAATAATAGTAGGAAGAAATTCATCATTCTCAGCAATGAAATTTGCAAATCTAAAAGCTTTCTTCTTCTTTTCAAAACTATGAGGGAAACTAACCACCACAGG
>BQNB010106081.1:0-23465 GCA_026074375.1 Tanacetum coccineum | reverse complement strand
CTATACTCGTATCTATTCTTTCTAATAGAGTTATAATAGGCCAAGGACATGATGTTCATGGGTAGGTCAACATTAATGTATGCGCTAACCGTGAATCTATGACCTATCATGCAGGGAATTTTAAGGTTTCTTGGGTTACCCTTTTTATCCTAAAGTCATAATTAAGTGAGCATTTAGGCATTTACTTAATCAATGATTCATAGACCTATTTCTCACTTGTATCAACTAAATCTAGATGCTCTTCAACATTTAACGATTCAATTCCCTTGTCATCCCTGTTAGGCCCTAAATTATCAATAACAGTTGTGTCTTTCAGCTCTAGTTGTGATGTATCTCTTTGTTCTTCATTATGTGCAATGGTGTCGGTTCCTTCGGGGTTTCCCTCCCTTTCTCGCTCTTCTTCCTCAGCCTTCCTATCACGGGAGTTGCTTTGTTGCTTCGGATTGATCAAACCTGAAAGTGTTAAAAACCAAGTGTTAAAAACCTAAAAATGCCATCCAAGTGTTAAAAACCTGAAAACAAATGATTAAGCACATAATCTGGGCATATTTGCATGATCTATGGGGGTTAAATGACCCTAAAATAGTGTATAAAATGTCACCCTATCAGCTTAGCATAGGTTTAACATAGAATAGAATAAACATACTTTAAATTAACTTAGTTTAGTTAAACAAAATATTGATAAATTAAAGATTAGTTCTCGCTCTTAGTGATTGACACCCTACTTACCACGAAACTCCACTTGACAGGGTACACTACCCATTAAGGTATTGTTTTAGATAAAGTAGGCAAAATATAAATTTAAAACTTGAAAACATAAATAACACCTACATGACGACACATCTAGTTTTTGGCGACGTTGCCAGGAAGTGAAATTTTAATCTTGACTTTTATTTGATATTTTGGTTTATTAGCATTAGATGAGATCTAACCATTAGGATTAGTGTAATTTAGGTTAGTGTAAAATTTTGTATATTAGCTTTTAATTGTTTGCTTAATTTACTTGTGTGTTTGTTTATGTTTAATTGTTTTCAAATACACTGTTCTGGTCGATAACCTGATACGGCGTATCCACTTACATTGAATATGACGTATCTAACTTTCTAAACAAATACAACGTATCTATTCAACAGATTGATACGGCGTATTCAAATTAACTGAATACGACATATCGATGGTCTGATACAGTAACAGAATATGGTTTTTCTCATTCAATTTCTGTATATATGTGTTTTCTTCCTTCCGAGCCTATCCTACTGATTGTTTATCCTCTGTTTCAAGTAGTGCATGACAAGGAGTTCAACAAAAGAACTATTAACGCCTTTTAAGGAACCAGATTGAGAATTTTGATCATTTTGGAAGCTTTTCAAGACACTAAGTCTTGATGAATCAAGATCCCCTAAATACAATATGTTTTCTGATCTAGAAGAGAATTTCAAGGAAGAAGTTACGAAAACAATGGCAAAAACCATGAAACAATACATGAGCAAAACCCGAGCTAACTATGGATCGGGCATTGCTAGGCCTAAAATTGATGACAAATATCACTTTGAACTAAAACACCAATTTCTTAAGGAACTACAAGACAACACCTTCAGCGGTTCGGATCATGAAGATGCGAACGAACACATTGAGAAAGTTCTAGAGATTGTTGACTTATTCCATATTCCTAATATTACTTAAGATCAAATAATGCTTCAATTATTCCCTATGTCCCTAACTGGAGCCGCATGTCATTGGATAAGAAACAAACCGTCTGGTTTGATTAAAACCTAGGACGATCTAAAGACAAAGTTTCTAAGCAAGTATAGCCTACCTGCTCGAACTACAAAGAAAATGGAGGAGATCAACAACTTTCAGCAAGAACTTGATGAAAACCTTTACCAAGCATGAGAGAGATTTAAAGAACTCTTGATGAAGTGCCCTCAACACTACTTGACGGAGATGCAGGAGGTGATCTTGTTTTATAATGGATTGGATGTTCCAACTAGACAAATTCTTGATTCAAAAGGTGCCATACCAACTAAGACAACAGCCGATGCAAAAGTAGTCATCCAAGAGATGGCAGAATATTCTCAAAAGTGGCATAATGGAACATCTAGGACAAGAATTACTGAAACTTCTGATGGATTGGCTGCAATTTAAGCTCAACTCAACAATCTTGGAAGAGAAATCAAGAAGATGAATGAAAAGGTTTATGCTGCCTAAGTGGGATATGAACAATGTAAAGGACCCCACTACACCAAAGACTGTCCGCTCAAAGAAGAAGGTAAAACCCTTGAAGAAGCTTATTATACTCAGTTTGGTGTACCTTTCCAAGGAGGGGGATATAGAGCAACAACTTTGGGATTCTACCAAAGAATTAATGCAAATCCTTCATATCAAGAACGAAGACAATCAATGGAAGAATCACTGAGAAAATTTATGAGTGAATCAAAAAAGAGACATGAAGAAAACTCCAACTTGATCATGGAGATTCGAGCTTCCACTGACTTTGCCATCAGGAACCAAGGAGCTTTGATTAAAACTTCAGAGATTCAAATCGGGTAAATGAGCAAAGTACTACAGGAAAGAGGATTTAGAAGTCTACCTAGCTCTAATGAAACAAACCTGAGGGATCATGTCAAGTCGATCTTGACTACTGTTGAAGCTGATATGACACCGATACGCCGTATCGGATCATCCTAATATGCCGTATCAGCCCAACATAACAGTAAGCTAATGTTCGAGTCAAGACGAACGACTATTCCATTTCCAAGTCGTCTGAATGATTATTACTGTAATGGGAAGAAGGGATCGTATGGACCGCAATTCTTGGAAGCTAACTCATATGAAGCTTCACATATAGACAAATCCATACCCCAACAGGAGAAAGACCCAGGAAGTTTCACTTTACCTTGCTATATTAATAATGTTTGTTTTGATAATGCCCTTGCTGACTTACGAGCTAGCGTAAGTGTCATGCCTTTCTCGATCTACCTTAACTTAAGTTTAGGTAAATTAGCTCACACTAAGTTGACGGTTGAATTAGTAGATATGATAGTGAAATTTCTAATGGGAATAGCTGAGAATGTACTAGTAGGGATTGGTAAGTTTATTTCCCCTGTAGATTTCATAATACTAGATATGCCCGAGGATGTCAAAGTGCCCTTTATCCTCGAAAGACCATTTTTGTCTACCACCCACGCTAAGATTTATGTGTTTAAAAGAAAGATTACTTTAAGGGTAGGGGATGAGAAAATTATTTTTAAAAGTATGAAACCTGCTAGTAGTTTGATTAAGAGGGTCTATATGTTAGGTTTAAGAGAACGTATGGAACTTGATTTAAAAGTTAGGCTAATGGGAGAGACTTTGGTGTTAAATAGATCATTAGACCCTTTATATGGAGATTACATCAAATTAAATGATCTTAATGTACCATTAGAACTTAGGAGAGATCAAGTTGATGATTTGATGCCCACTATTGAGGAAGGTGAGGTAATTAATAAGCCCATGATTGACATAATCAAGACTAGGAATAATGAAAGTTTTGACGAATACCCTAGTTTTTGTGACTTTGACCGGAAGATCCATATTGATTGTGCCTACAACTTAAGATTTTCGTGCATGATAGGTTTCAAACATGTTAATGCTAATTTTTTTCCAATTTTGTCCGTTAATGTGATGTCTAGGGAGTTCTACAATTCTATAATAAAGGACAAAGTTGAATACAAAGGAAAGAACATAGTTGGAGCTTTTATGAATGTACCTATTTTTATCACAAAAATTTCTGTTGTAACTTATTTTGCAGTAGTGGAAAATATAGATGGCTACCAAGATCAAGACATAGGAGATGTCATTTTTGGAGAACCATTCTGCAAAGTTTCATATGTGGAAGCAAGAAGGTTTAATGGGATTATCACTATCCACAATGGTAATGATAACGTGACTTACCAAATGGCGCGATCGCATCCAAGGTTTAAACATTTATCCAATGCCCAATGCAATAAGATCAAGCTGTTACTAAAGGTGAGTGTGTATGATAAGTTGAATGAAATCTCGCATCCGTACCAAAAGCTCAAAAATTTCTACAAGAGAGTCTTGAACTTAGGACCCGAATATATCCGAGATGCAAAAATAAAAGAATGGCTCACATGCGGGCACATAAGCGTGCATGAGATGACGTGAAGAATGCTAAAGAAAAAGTCTAAATTAAAGACTAGTTGAAAGAAAATTGCATCCCGGGAGACAACCCGGATTGTTATTTATTTTTATCGAGTCTATCTTCCCAGACATCAATACGGCGTATCCGCTCCATACCATACGACGTATTGAATGTCTGGACGTTATCAGTCCTTTATTTTCCTGCATTTAAAACTTTATTGTTAGATCTGTCTATAAGGTGTATTCATGCACATGATACGGCGTATTTGGCAGACTAACCCATATTGATACTTTTTACAGGTTTCTCCATATGGTGTATTCCAGTTTATGGATATTGTTTTTATTATTTATTAACCGTAGGATACCCGAGATAGGATTTTGCATGTTTTTCCTATATTTTGCACATGACCTTGCTGGAAAAGAAATTGACAAAGTTGGTGAAGTATTAATCATCTGGAATCCTATGTATGTGTTGTAGTCATGCTGGTATTCAGATGCATTTACAACACACATTCTTGCTCATAAACTCAACTTGGAGAATCTATCGAGCAAAACATCACGGGAGTTTCTCATTCTAATTCTTTTAAATTCCTGTTTTTAATGTTTTATCTATACAACGAGGACATTGTATAATTTAAGAGGGGGGGGGGGTGGGAATTAGAACGTTACTTGTCCTATTTTTCACATTAAAATGCTTAAATTATGCTTAATTTTTTTCAAGCATACTTTTGTGAAATTACTAGTTACATAACCTGCACACAATAACTCTTATTAGATATTGTGAGGATTCAACGTTATCCGTTTCTAAATGTTTACCCAAATTCCACAAAAATATGAGTGTGCCAGTGATGTTGTAGACTTTAGAACTTAGTTTGGTATATCTATTCGAGACCACAATAATAAGTACTATGGATTTAGATTGAGTAACTTGTTTACATTGGTAAATTTCTAGGATTACACCCAAAAAGCCTTTATATGTTGTTTTATTAATTAACTACACTGGTTAGTTAACCCTCATATAAACCCTTTGTTTACTCTCATTTTAAGAGTAAGATACCCCTAGAAAAACCTGTAGAGCCAATCCTTTAGGATAACACTAACTATTTGTTTTGTTACACCTTTATACCTTAGCCTACCCTGTTAGATTAAGTCTATTTATCAGTTGCTAGTTGCTTAAAGTGTAAAGTATGTATTTCCTGTGTCTTGTGTCATTTTCTATCTCTGGTATGGTTGAGAAATTTACACATTGCAATGAGAATGTAAAAATTAGTCAAAACTCATGTATTTTTACTACCATCATAATTATTGGTACGTCCGAAGAATGAAGAATCATGGAGAAAATTATATGGAGTTATTATAATCATGAATATGGTGAAATTACACTGAGATTCGTAGTATGTTTAAAAAAATCAAAAAAATGAGAAAAATTGCAACAAAAAAGAGGAGGAAAGTTTAAAGATAGTCGGATCATTAAAAGCTTAAACCGATGGAATTATTTGAAGGATCGATTATTCATTGATACGTGGTTATAAATCAACGATGTAAAGTTTTGTATAATGTGGTAGATATTGCCACTTGTCTTTGTAAAAATATGTAAAGTATGAGATAATTGGGAAGTTGACCGTTACAGGAACACCAACTTAGGTTGTTGTTTTTGATCTATGATCAAGACGTTTGTGTAAATATTTATGAGTCCTTATCATGGTAACGGTCAGAAAAAAGTGCCTAGCAACTTGAACCTTATCTGTTTGGACCTAATCTATTTGTTTCGTGAATTTTATTTAACAATAATTTATTTCCTTTCCTAATCATTAACCTTAGGTTTTACTCGAATGAGGATGTGATCGAGTCATGCATGTCTATTCCGTCGTTACGGCCATGTATGTGTGATTCATATGCCTTGTTGGTTTATTACTTTTAGTAAAAGTTACAAGATCCATACCCTATATCATTCTTCATCCTAACCCTTGGTTAAACTCGAATGAGGATGTGATCGAACACATATGTCTATTCCGTCGTTATGGCCATGTATGTGTGATTCAACTGCCTTGCTGGTGTGGTACTTTTGGTCAAAGATTATTAGAATGATCAAAACCTCTAAGCCTTTATAAAAAACCTATTTTACCTTTATAAACTTGTTACTCCTTAGCTCTAGTGGTGGAGATGTGTATCCTTGCCAAGCCTATGATAGAATACTCGTCATGACTGAGCAATTAAAAGAGTTAGTTACATGTTACCACATAGATTAGTTGAGTGATTTAAGTGTTTTCATCTTCCTATTTCGTGAGGTGTTTGGTTGTGTACTTGTAAATTGATCGAACAAATGCTTAACGGAAAAAAATCCTTAGAGATACATTTTCATAAACTTCTAAAGGCTACTTGAGGACAAGTAGGATTCAAGTGGGGGATATTTGATGACATCAAATAACATCACTTTTATAGCATCATTTATCCCATATAAATAACCCATTTTGTATGATTATTGCAAGAATTGTTACTTAATCGTTTGTATTTGAGAATTGCAGTAATTATGGAGTACTTGGTAAAGATTAGCAAAAAGGCACACATTCTAAAGCTTAAACAAAGACATTTAAAGAAACTGACTTTGACATCATATGCGCCGTATCCATCAAGGAAGATACGACGTATTTGTGCCTGCATTTTACAAAAGACTACGAAGATTCAAGATCAATACGCCGTATCCAGAAGGAGTCTATATGCCGTATTCAATTTAAAGTAATAAAATATTCTGGAAGATATCGAACGTGGTCTCTACTCTAAGAAACCCATGATACGTCGTATCCAACAAATATCGACCAAATTCTAGACCCTATAAATAGAAAACCTAAAAATGGGTTTTCAGTGTGCTTGATCATATTTTCGATACCTTAACCACAAAAGTTGATTTTCAGAAGACAAGAAGAGCATAAGAGGTCAAGCAAAGCTATTAGTTCCATAGGAAACACTTTGTAATCTCCTATACTCTAGTAATCATTTGATTTTTGATATCATTCGTTTAACTCGGTTAGTTTAACTTGGTTGGATTATTACTTTTGTATTAATTGTGACATTTGAGGGCTAATACCCTTGGGTATTAGCCATTATAATAAAGATTTAGATGTTTGGTTTATTTATCTCGAATGCTTAATTTATCATTAATTGCTTGTTTATGTTTATCAATTTATACTTGTTTACGTGCTTTTATATGCGACCTATCATTCAACTGGATCTAGTGATACTGACCACGTTAGCTAGATACCGGGATGGCTTTCCATATATTGATTTATATATCTAGACCAATAGGATCACAAATAATGACCTATCTTTGCCTTTAGATTAGTGAGCTTAGTTGGACCGGCAGGTGACCCTTGAGATCAACGAGTACGTTCTTAATCAATTGGTAAAGACTTGGCCAGTGGACTACTAGTATATAAATTGCCATTAAGTAGTAAGTAGGTAAAGTCTCTATGAGCTAGGGTTTAACAAGATCACCATTGCTTTAACCCCTAAGATAGATTATAATCAGCAAATAGGATGCTTTATGTGGATGCATTTAATTGTGACAGAATTATGTATGTCTAGGTCTTAAATAGAAGTAACGCCTAAGTCTTAAGAATGATATGCCGCCTCGAGATAAGTATTCGATGCACTATATAAACAAACCAATGCTCTAATTAGATTAATCATGGTTAATACAGTTTTCTTATATTTGGCTAGACCGCTATTCTATCTTTTGTCTGTCTGCTTGCGTGTGTTATTGTGTCTTAAGTAGATCTAAGTCACCACAAACCTGTGCCAGTCTCTCAGGCTAAAAACCCCCTTTATCCGTTAGAATTAGGATTAACATAGGTTTATCATACGTTTAACATAGAATAAAATTAACATAGTTTAAATTAACTTAGTTTAGTTAACCAAAATATTGATAAAATAAAATATTAGTTCTTGCTCTTAGTGATCGACACCCTACTTATAACGAAACTCCATCTGACCGGGTATACTGCCCGTTAAAGTGTTGTTTTAGGTTAAGTAGGCAAAATATAAATTTAAAAATTAAAAAGATAAATAACACCTACAGACGACACATAACCTATCATTGACAAGAGAAGAAGAAGATGGAACATCTGTAGCATTGGATCCCTAAGAATGATTGGGTTCTGAGTTGTTAGCAATCTTAGATTCTACAATCTTAGCTTTTTTACTTGAACCTACAGTTTTTACTTGTTAGGGTCTCCTACTATAGACTTTAATCTCTGGTTTTTGTGTTTCTACTGAATGAGAAGTTGCTTCCTTAAGAGGCACTAAGTTAGTTAAAGTGATCCTAGTTAAAAGGCACGAGTTACCAACTAAAGTGAAAAGTCTTCCTCTTGGTTTACACTTATATCCCACTTCAGTAAACACTTTACCCGCAGGTTTCCAAATATTATGCTGTTTGCTTTGCTTAGCCGACTTAGATTTAGAGCGCACATTCACATCATTCACAAAATCAAGGAAACATACATCATGATTTGCATCAAACATACATTGTTTACATTTAACACAAATTAACTCAGAATTTGCATTTAACATAGTATGCTTAACATTTGCATCACAAATAGGGTCTTTAACATGATTCTTTTTATTAGAACTTAAATTAGCTCTCCTAAGTTGGACTTCTACTTTATTCTTCATGTTACTACTTGGTGTTTGTGAGATCCTATCATTCCTTTAATTGCCTGTAGGATGTGATCTGCTAGCACTATTAGAACTCTTCAACCCTGTAGAAGGCAACACAGGTGTGTTAGAATCTGGTGTCTTGGATGACTCTACCTATTTATGAATGTTGCTTGAGGACGTAAGGGGTTCAGAAAACCTAACTTTCTTAACTTTGTTCATTGGTGTGACAGCTACCAATTTCTCACTAGGTTTATTCGCATTAGGTCATGTGTCTCGAACATAAACAAGTAACTTCTGAATTCTTTTGGCATGCTTACAGGCAAAGTGTAACGCATTATCTAAAGGTTGCATTGCTTTAGCTTATTCGACTATTCCCTGAAGAATATTTGCTTGTTCTTGAGTGTACTTAAGATAGTCTATGTGTTCGTCCCTATTTTTCCATAACCTATGAGCTAAAGGATCTAAATTAAGTTTGAACATCCTTGGAGTAATAGTTGTGGCATTAGTTATTGTGGTGTCATTATTAAGCACATGTTTACCTTTTAATTTCCTTAGTTCATTTTGTAATGCTGTTGTCACAAAAACCTTTTCTTGAATTTGACCTTTTAAATCCGCATTTTCCATAGACTTAGAGTTCAATTGAGCAATCAAAGATTCACAGTGTTCCTTAGAAAGAGCATGTATCATTTTAATCGAATCAAATTAATCTTTGTAAATCTTTCTCAAATGCTCAATTTCTTTATGCAAAATCTCATTTTCATAAAGTAATTTGGCCACACTATGCTCCAAGTCAATGTTTATGGTTTCAATCTCATTCATTTCTTGTTTCACTTTCTCTTCCTTGTTATTTTACCTCATAGATTTGATATGTTCCTTCAACTTACAAATGGTAGTGTCTTTAGCTTGTAGCTGAGCTTTCAAACCGTTATTTTCAAAATATTTTAGAATTTCAAGAGCATTTTGATTATTACAGGATTTGTCCTTTTGAAAAATTTGTTGATGAAATTGTATGTCTAGTTCTAAAGAAATGAAATCTTTTTCAAGTTTTGCAAAATTGTTTGAAAGTTCATTGTATGCATCTCGTTCAATCATAATTTTCCTTTTGACAAGGTCAGCTTCAAGATTTAAACACTTGCTACAAGATTCACTTTTCTTCATTTTGAGATTTACAGAATCACCAAAAAAAAGTAGTAGAATTCATCACACATATCATAACATCTTGAGACATGATTTGGTGTACGAGTCGATCATTTTCAAGAAAAAGTTCTTTCTTATGAATTTCAAAACACTGTTTGTCTATAGAACACTGTTGAACAGCAGCTTCCATCTGGTTAAAAACTATTTTCACTTCCGTTACCTCATTTAGAAAATCTTTATCAAAAACATTGAATATATCTTTTAAGCTCTTTAAAAATGGAATAATTTCATTTAGAAAAATAGCTTTAGTGTGTTCAAACCCCCATTCACCTTCTGTAATAGCATCAGGTGTAATATGCTTTTTCACCATGGTCTCAAACTGGCGAAGATGGTATTTAAGCTTTTTAAGGCTTGTATTAACCAGGCTTACCTTAGGAGCCTCAATTTTGACAAGTGAAATATCAGATTGGTCAGTATTAGGGTGTGAAGTTTGTAACCAAAAAGCTTGTTCAACAGACAATTCTTGTTGTGGAATAAAACGTTTACCAAAATCTTCAGACAATCGATTTAACTCAACATAATTAATTGGAGTAGTATTAATTTTCTTCTCTTTTGAAATTGGATCGTCTTGTTTTTCAAGCATTTTAGATCGACTAACTTCTTCCAAAATCAATGTCTCTTCATCATCAATCATAGGAATAACAGCATGTTGATTAGATATTACACTACCATTATACAAGGTTGGCTTAATCCACTGAGCTTTCTTGAGATAAAATGGATTTTGATAACCAAGCGCTTGTTTGTGAGTGTCATCATAGAAAACTTGTGGCTTTGTTAACATATGCACTGTTTGAGCAGATTGACCCACTTTATAAACAGTATTATCTAGTTCCTTTATTTTCTTTTCTAAATCAATTTCTTTGTCCATATATTTACTTTCCTTTTTTTGGATTCATTTTTAAAAACAGTAAATGTTTGCAATAAAGATTCCTTTTCCTTGATTTGATTAGAAAGATTTTGTTCAAGTGAGTCAATTTGATGCTTAAGTGCAAGTTTTTCCTTAATCATATCATGCATTTGAGAATTGATATTTTTTTCACGAGTGCTTAAATCAATATTAAGTCTTTGTTCAAAAGTTTTGACTCATTCTTTATATCTCTCAAGCTCAGCGGTTAAGGATTTATTATTCTTTTTCTGATTAGCCTTTTCCCAATTATTTACATAATTAATCATTTGTTCTGACATTTTTTCAATCACAGATAATATCATTGAATCTTGTTGTGCATACAAATTAGTATCTTGAACAGTTGCCTGTTGTGTTTCTTACAAATTTGTTGTGCATACAAATTAGGTATCTCAAGCTCAGCGGTTAAGGATTCATTAAGAGTATTAAATGATATTGCTATCACTTGTTATCTCATTATCTGGAAAATCAATAACTGGTGTTTATTCAAAATCTTGCATGGCATGCACACTTTAATTGTTCAAATCATTATGATAGGATTCAGGATGAGGTACCTCTGAGATAACGTCTGAACCATAGATTGGAAAGATTGTCCATCAGAACCGCTTTTGCATTAGAGACATCATCATACTCAAAATAATAAGCATCTAGATCCTCAGTCTGGAAAGAAGCAGTGTTTAGAATGGTTGTCTGAGCAGCTTAACCGCCTGGAATGCATGGATCTGCAAGAAATGCTAGTTGCTCTTCATTTAAAATTTGACCAAATTCTTGTACTTCGGCCAACATTGCCTTTTCCTTAAACCATGCAGCGTTCCTTGGCCTCTTAGGCTAAGTATATTGCCTAGCCATATGTCCTTCACCTTGACAATTATAACATTTAACATCCCTTGCCTGCTCTCCTGCATTATTTCCCTCAGAACTAGTAGCATTACCCTTATAGCCAGTACTAGCATAACTTTATCATTGCCTCTCTTGAACTTGTTGCACAGTAACCCTGCTATCTTAAATGGTGGTCTGGTTTCTCAGATTAGAGGAAGTTCTAAGTTGATTGTTGGTTTAAGGGAACCTTGAAGCAGCTACAGCTGACAGGAAAGCCATTGCCTTGTTAAGATAGGCAATTGGATCATCTCCTTGAGTAAACATAGGAACAGCAAGACCTGAGTCCAATTGAGGGAACTCAATCATTGGTTGAGTTGAAACTGGAGGTAAGTGATAAGCAATTTGTGGAACAGATGAGGTTTGATGATCCATATGAGATTGGTATTCATGTGATGGTGGAACGGATGAATGACTGATTTGTGGTTGTGATAGATGAGGTGCTGCATACATTAGTGAGTATGATTGAGAAGAGTGAACTTGTGGAATCATTATGTTTGACTGTTGAGGAAACTGGGTAGCATTATATTGAGAATGATTGTTGGTGTCACACCCCATAAATTTCCAGTAATTATTTTAAACTATTCCGATCATTATTTTGAGTTTTATATGTTACGTTTAAATTTGACTTAAGACCGAGAAGTTATCCCGCGTAAAACTGAAAAAAACATCATCGAACATGTTTCGGCTTCGGAATTGGATTAGTCTATGTGTTATATGCATTATTTTATCATTTTAAAGTGTTACGTAGCTTACATACACTTCCGTTTGCGATTCTTACATTTTTCGCGTACAATTTACATTTTTCGCGTTTTAGATCAAACGGAGACCTGGAAACCTACCACCTTTGTATGTAAACCCAAGATATCAACCATAATCCTTCCTAGTGTCAAAATTTCGAAAATGTTCCCCCATCTTATTCCAAATTTTTGGTACAAGCTTAAATTAAATACAAGAGCATCTTTTTGAATTTTACAAGCACATGTGTTGTGTAAGATTTAGAAAATGACATCCCATGGTGTCATTTTCATGCAAAAGTTTTTGAGCTAAGACATACATGTGATCTATTTTTATATTTTCCTTTATTTGTCAAGTAAACACTAACCATCTTTCAAATAATGGAATCATGGCTCAACATTTTGGCTCATTCTTTTCTTTTCTTTCTTCCTTGTGCCGCACCATCCAACACACACTTTTAGTGTGTTAGTCATTTGACTAGGTCAAGGCTTGGACCATGACTTAACGCTGACACATGACTTGTCTTATAAATACTACCATTTAACAACTTTAAGGTTTCATTCTTACACATAGCAACCAAAAACATTTTCTTTTCCCTTCTTTTGCCTCCCCACTCATGGCTCAATTAAGGAACCAAAAAGGTTCCTTAAATCTTCATTTTGTTTCAAGATCTAGAGTTCTAGGTTGACATTTGAGGGTTTTAAGGTGTTCTACAAGGGTTATTCTTTGATCGTTCAAGATTTATTAAGGATTCAAGAACTAGGGTTTGGTTATTTTCACTTTGGTTTTGCAAGATTCATTCTCTACTCTTGTTCTTGACATTATTTTTCTTAGATCTCCTCACTTGTAAGCCAAATCTTGAATCTCTTGCTTTCATTTCTTAAAATAGAAACTTTCCAAAAATAGTAACTTTCCGAAAATGGAAACTTTTCGTAAAAAAATAACTTAACACAACTATAAACCCTATACTTCCAAAATGACACATTTTTTACTAAATAAACTAAAGCACAAACACATGTGGATGTCTATTTCTTATATAAGCGTCTTATCCGACGTTTCGTTATTTATTCCTTGTTTCTGAAGCGCGTGTAACACCCCTATTTTTACAATATAGCAGCGGAAGCTAATCTGGGGTATTACTTCATGGATACAACAATCATAATCATAGAAAATGACCCAAAAGAGACGTTTATTCAAAAGATGCGTTATCATTCATTTCAAATCAGAGTTTTACAAAGGCAGGTCCTAAAATCTAAAACATCATGTTTGAATGATAACAGTTCAGCCATCTTCAAGTCCATGCCACTCCGTGCCGCAACTTGCTCAATTACCTGAGATAAACATGCTAAAAAGTCAACACAATGGTTGAGTGAAATTCATAGGTTTGATATAAACAGTTTGAATACAAGTAATAGTATAATAATTGTATAAACACAATTATTATGAAAATGATATTGTTATGATCTTGGGTCATGTTATTATATACCCGTTATTAGTAATAGTCGCAATGAATCATAGTAACAATGTATTATCCCGTTATTGCCTTGTTTGGTCTGATTGGTCTTGTTCTCATGTCACCAACACATTATCATCCAAAGTCAATTTAACGACTTGAAGAGCTCATAATATCAACCCCCTCTAACCAACTTCAACACCACTTCCCCACATACCCCTCCACCTCTCTCCTCACCCCCATAACTCCATTCTCCCCCCCTACGCCCACCCCAACTCTCTCTCCTCCCCCCTCTCTCCCCACCTACCATCAATCCCCCCCCCACCCCCCTCCCAACCAAAAAACCCACACCCAAACCCACTGACCCCTACAACAAACCACGTCTCCAATACTCCCCCCTACAACCCAACCCCTCTCTCCCCCTCACCCGTACTTCAAACACCTCACACTCTATCCCCACCCCAAACTCAAACATCCACACTTCTCACCACCCGCCATACACATCCCTCGTATACATTCATCCCCCCCCCCACCTCAACTACCTCCAAAACTTCCCCCACCCTCCCTCTCCCTCTACTTACCCCCACTCCACTCTCCACTCCAAACTCACACCAAAATCACCACCCCTCCCCATCCTCTCAACCCCACTCAAACATTTTTGATTAATATTTGTTCAGACATTTGTTCAATTAAGGAAATATCATTTATCTTGATTTGTGCATACTGTAATTAGTATCTTGAACAGCTTGCTTGTTGTGTTTCTTTGCAAATATTGAATGTGGCATAATGATATTGCTATCACTTGTTATTCATTATTGAGTAACTCAACAACTGGTGTTTTTGTTTCAAAAATCTTGTATGGCGCTGCTCACTATGCTTGTCTATGTCATTATGATATGGTTTGAGAATGATGGTACCTCTGAGATAACTTCTAAACCATAGTTGGAAGATTGGCCATCTTAAAACGCTTGTGCAATAATAGAACATCCATCTATTCAAAATCATATAAGCATTCTAGATCTACAGCATGGAGAAAGGAAAGCATTGTTCTGATGGGTTGTCTGGTAGCTTGACCTTTTGGAAAGTCATGGATCTGCAAGATATACTAGTTATCTTCTTCTAATATTTGACCTAGATTTATGTGCCTTCATCCAACATTGCCTTGTCCTTAAACCATGCAGCGTTCCTTGGCCTCTTAGGCTGAGTGCATTGCCTAGCCATGTGTCCTTCACCTTGATAATTATAACATTTAACCACCCTTGCCAGCCCTCCTGCATTATTCCCCCTAGAACTACTAGCATTACCCTTATAGCCAGTACCAGCATAACTTTATCCTTGCCTCCCTTGAACTTGTTGCACAGTAACCTTGCCGTCTTGAATGGTGGCCTGGTTTCTCAGATTAGAGAAAGTTCTAACTTGATTGTTGGATGATACTGGGAATGAAATATAAATTACTAAATCCTTTTAGCCCTCGTAAATAATTTACTTAAACCTATGAACTCACCAACTTTATGTTGACATTTTTAAGCATGTTTTTCTCAGGTGCTTAGCTTTGGACTTCTCTGATGTGCTATGTGGTGTCTCCTTGTATGGCCTGGTTTTCAAGAGTTATTATCTGCTGTTTAAACATCGTTGTCGATTTCAAAACTTAATTACGCTTCCGCACTTGACTTTTAAAATCATTTAAATATTGTAATGACTTAATTTTTGTTAACAAAGCAACAATGTTTATTTTCAAAACGTACCCCTTAGTGGTCATTCTTTGTACTTTGTGTGATGTATATTATGACGTCACGCCCCCAGACACGTATTCCATCCAGGCCCCGTTTGGGGGTGTGACAGTTGGTAATGTGAGAAGGTGGTTGATTGAAATTGGCAACAAATACAAGAGGATCATAGTATCGTTCACGCAGCAAGCGAGTTTCATTTGCATGTGCCTCATGTTGTTCGAGATATGAATATAATTGATCAAAGTTTGTAGTATGCAAATCTCTAACCAACTTCACATCCGTTACAAATTTGCTCCATTATAGCGGTAGACTGTTAAGAAACTTTGTATTTATTTGAACCTGTCTCATTTACATGTTGATGAAGTTCATGTTATTGATTAGTTGAGAAAATATCCATTAGTACTGATACAATGTTTCACCCTTCATAAATGAAAATTTATCAAACTCGTCATGCAATTTACATTCCTTTTCTTGTAATGATGATTGACGATGGCATACACATCCGGTGGAAGACCTTAAAGAAAGATGTTGGTAGCTTTAAGATCACAATTAGCTTGGAGTTTCTCTGCAACTGAAAGTTCTTTATACTTCTTTGTCCTAGTGGTACCATTCTCTTCATCAATAGTGGGCCATACAAGTGGACCATTTAGTACTGAGTTAAGAATCATTCTCCCGTTCTCTCTATTCTCTATGTATAGTTCCATACGACTCTTCCATGAATCATACATAGATTTTTCCAACATGGGAGGACAGTTGTCCGCACCGGCAATGATCATGAATTCTGCTAAAGTTGTCATTTTGAATTAATTGATTAAATGAGAAAAGATAAATTTTGATCGTTTAGTGATTAGAGGTTATTATGTTAAAGCAATGTATGTTTAAGTGATGAAATAATGAAATTACACGGGATTTTACAATTCTTGATAAAACTAGGAAAATAAGTTAATATTTTACGGGATTTTACAAATAAAAAAAACCCTATAATTCACCTAATGCAAATGGTATACTTCACCTTAGAGATATGTATAATTCACCCAAGCAAAGTATTATAATTCACCCAAGCAAATGGTATAATTCACCCAAGAAAATGTTATAATTCACCCAAGCAAATGGTATACTTCTCCCAATGGAAAACTGGTATACTTCTCCCAAGCAAATAGTATACTTCTTCCAATGGAAAAAAGGTATACTTCTCCCAAGAAAATGGTATACTTCTCTCAAGAAAATGGTATACTTCTCCCAATGGAAAACTGGTATACTTCTCCCAAGCAAAACACGTATAATTCGCCTAAGCAAAAAAAAACTGATATAATTTGCCTAAGCAAAACACGTATAATTCGCATGTATAATTCACCTGTATAATTCGCCTAAGAAACAATGTATAATTCGCCTGTATACTTCTCCTAGTATAATTCGCCTGGTATACTACTCCTAGTATAATTCGCCTGGTATACTTCTCCTAGTGTAATTCAAACCCCACTTTTTCAAAACACTTAAAGACACACTTTTTAACCTTTTTTCTTGATTTTTCTTGTACAATTTACTATCCTAAGCCTATTAGAACCCTAAAACATAAACTTTATGGTTTTTAACAAAAAAAAATTAATCAAGATTTTGAGTACAAAAAGACTTTCAAACAAAAAACCTTAAAAAAGATCAAATTTTTGATGTGTTTCTTACGATTTTCTTGTACTACTAGCTTACACTAAGATAGAAGATGCATACAAATAAAAGCTTTATGGTTTTTGAACACACAAAAGATAACACTCTTTTGTGGGTTTTGTTACCGAAACACGAACACAAACAAGAAAAACTAAACGCACACAAACCTTACTAATCACCTCATGGCTCTTGATACCAATTGTAAAATATGTGATATATCTACCCACTTAACCAATCAATAAGAAACTAGAGAGAGAAAGGAATGGGAGGAAGGTTTCTAGTGAGAGAAAGTAAAGAAAGAATATTAGATTGAACTATGTGAGACATGAAACTAACCAACACCCACTCCAAGCTATGGAGAGGGTACTTATACATCATAAAGCCATGAATCACTTAAGCCTTGATGGGATTTCTATGGGCCTTGGCCCATTTACCAATTTAAGGTTCCAAAAACTATCTAAGACCTACGAGCTACATATTTTAGGAGTGACCTAGTCTTTTCATGATTCCTAACATCGAGTTTGTATATATAGGAAAACGGACGCGACGATGTCGCGTTATAATCCTGACACCGTCGCCCCGCCGAATATTCTAGGGATTCTTTAGGTCGGTTAAGATCTGACCTCGTCTCAACTTTCTTGACGCCGCCTCTTTACAATCCTGACGTCGTCACCAATAATTGTGACACCGTCTCCAGCCACTGTGCGCATTTTCTTCGTCGACTTTTATGTAGAGTTGTAATCTTGTCAGTTTCTTCTTCAAATGAGCCTAAGTCAGGTGTATTTCCTCCAAAAGTCATCCAAGTGCTAAAAACACAAAAACAAACGATTAAGCACGTATTTTGGGCATATTTGCATGATTTAGGAGGGTAAATGACCCCAAAAAAGTGTATAAAATGACACCTCATCAATACCCCTACACTTGGGATTTGCTTGTCCTTAAGCAAATGGGCTTTTCTACCTAGACAATAGCAATATTTGGGGCATTTAACTTACTTTTCAAAGATAATTTATGACACAACGAATTAGACCTCATAATTAAAAGCATGGAAATTACATACTAGCACCCCACAATAAGTGTTTGGATTCTCTCTTTCTCTTGGGTGTATAATGATATATAACCATATAGGAAACAGAAAATTAACACTCATTACCTGTCATAGCATATAAATTACCATAAGCTTGATAAAGGATCAAACCTCCACTGCTATGGCGTAAGCACCTAGAAATTACTATCAAAAGGTTTTTAAAGGGTTGTGATGTTTGGGTGTAAGTTAAATGGAAACAGAAACGGATGAGATATCTTTTGGTGGATTTAGGGTGGTGTCGAGTTAATTAATATACAAGAATACATGTGAACGCGTTGCTAATCCAAGACTCGACCACACTAGGACTAAGATATATAAAACTCAACATCAAACTCTTTTTTTTTATTTTTTGACATATATTCTGACATAAACATAAACATAAACAAGATGGCAGCCCACACATTTTTTTTTATTTCTTTCTCTTTTTTTCTTTTCACTTTCTTTTTTATTTTTTTCATACACTTTTGCCCTGCCATCTGCTGAAACATAAATAATACATGACTTGGGGTTTATAAACGCACCCCTACACTTGATTTTTTACTAACTCATTACAATTAACTGACTATAGACCCAAAATTAAAGGATCAAAATAACATGGAGTGTATTAAGCACGTATAGGGGTAATATTTTGACTTCTTCCCCATTTCTCCATAAAATAAAAACTACCATGAATCTTAATCATCCCAAAACTATATACACTAATAAAAGACTCGACTTAGCAACCACGTACTCAAGCAATTAATTAACTGGGTTTATAACAATAATGTACTAAAAACGAGTACATACAAGGAAGGCTAAAGCGATTTGGGTGTAACAATTTGGTAAGGGTGTAAACAATGCTCTTCATTAATAATCTGGAATCCACCAAAAAATTACAAGAACCGCAAAAAAGATAGGCTCAGGGGGGTGTACTAGGGGTATCTTTCACTAAAAATGAGTGCGAAGCAAGGGTGTGAGGATAGTTAGATGATCGAGAAGACCATAATAACAATTACAGGTTTAAAACAAGGTTTATCCTATTGCCTTTTGTCATTTAGCAAATCCTACTCACACTATCTCACTTGCGGTCTCAGGATGCATCACTAAAGCAAGTTTTAGAATTTAATACACTATCAGTACACTCTCCTATAACTTTAACAGATACCAATGCTCCAGAAAAAGCGACAAAACCACATATGCACGATCAAATCCATAAACGCGACATACATGATTGCTCATTCCTTAACTTGAGCTTACTAAAGGTAAAACTATCTTAGGTATGAAAGATGGATACCTGAATTCCTAAAGATCTATTGGCGAGCCTTACATTTTTGGGGTGGAATTCTTTTAGTAGTAGGTGATGTGAGGGTTTTGAAGACTTCACAAGAAGTTTTACAATCCCCTAGGCAATGTACCTAATCGTTGCGGTGTATAGGCAAGACTCGGGGGTTGTTATCGTTCTCTAGGGGAATAGGTTAGGAAGGTTCAAACACGGTCTAACAGAATTCTAAGGGGTTGAGAGAAGATTCTTTTTGTGTTTTTATATTTATAAGAAAGCAGGTAAATATCATGATTTGAGAGGTTGGTTTGCTTAACTAATTAAACTGAATATAATTTATACTACTGGTGATAACTTTATGATAAAAAGATGTATTTACCTAATCATGCACTACTCCTCAGATTGCTTCTCGTAGATCTGTTACCTTGTCACACTTATGATGATCTGTGTAAGTATTTCCTAAGTCATGAACGGATTACACGAACTCGCCGTCTATTTAATATTCCGTTAGGGCAACGCACAAGTAAGGTAGTATGAAAACTATTACAAGGACCCTAAGAGTATATTAAATGCATGTGAAATATCTTAAGAGGGATCAACCATATTAGGGGTAAGGTAGTAGGAAGACTGTTACCGATGGTATCCTTTCTACACTACTCGTGTTTCCCTAGACGTCTATGCCAATTTAATATCTTATAGCTAGTTTTTTAAAGCCTAACGCTCACATCCATCAACAAGAAGCAACATCAAAAGGATCTACAACCTAAGTTTCATGCAGTCATAAGTAAATACAAAGGAGGGTTTAGCCTAGCATGTTAAAGATAAAGCAAGAACATAAATCAATCACACAACACATAGACATATTGAATGATTAATGATAAATAATCTTACTTGATTAAAACATGGATTAAAGGTAGTTACAATAGGGTTTTGAGGCCCTAAAAACGACCTTAAAAGCTGCTAGAACGACTAGGGTTCGTCTCCCTAAAATTATACATAGTTACACACTTAAAACCCTAATTTCAGTTTAATATATATAGGAAAATCAATGCGACGGCGTCGCTTTGAAGTCCTGACGCTGTCGCCATGTAGATGATTCTAGATCCTCTTTTAAGTCAGCCACGTCCTGACGCCGTCGCTAGATTTCTAACACCATCACTAGATAGATCATGATGGCGTCGCTTTATGCCTACGACACCGTCTCCACGCGCTGTATGCATAAATATTCAAGAGATTTGGTGTAGGTCCGTAATCTTGTTCGTTTCTTCTCCAAATGAGTCCAAGTCACGTGTATTTCCTCCAAATGACATCTAAGTGCTAAAAACCTAAAAACAAATGATGAAGCACATAATCTGGGCATATTTGTATGATTTAGAGGGTTAAATGACCCCAAAATAGTGTATAAAATGACACCTCATCAAATACCCCTACACTTGGGATTTGCTTGTCCTCAAGCAAATGAGCTTTTCTACCTAGACAATAGCAATATTGAAGGCATTTAGCCTACTTTTCAAAAGCAGTTTACAACACAACCTCCTAGACCTCATAATTAAAAGCACGAAAAGTATATACTAGCACCTCACATAAGTGTTTGGATTCTTTCTTTCTCTCGGGTGTATAATAAATTATAACAACTATGGGAAACGGAAAATTAACACTCATTACCTATCATAGCATATAAATTACCATAGGCTTGGTAAAGGATCGAACCTCCACCGCTAGGCACAAGTATTAATCATTACTATCAAAGGAGTCTTTTTAAAGGGTTGTGGGGTGTAGGTGTAAGATAACATTAACAGAAACAGAAATGGATGGGATATATTTTGGTGGCTTTGGGTGAATTTGGGGTGAAAGTGTTAGCTAATTATTTATAAGAATACATGTTAAGTTGTTTGCTAAGCTAAGAATCAGACAAAGATATACAAACTCTACATCAATCTCTTTCTTTTTCTTTTCTTGACTTTAATATAAACATAAGCAAATGACAGCCCGTACATTTTTTCAGTCTTTTTTTATATACACATTTTTTTCGTACACTTTTTCCCTGCCATTGCTTGAACATATAATACATCATGAGGGTTTCTAGACACACCCATACACTTAAACTTTTACAAACTCGATAATTACAATCTAACTAATGACCCGAATTGAGGCGGATCAACATAACATGGAGCTTATTGAGCTCTATTGGGGTTAATACATTACTTCTTCCCTAATTCTTTATAAGATAGATACTACCATGAATCCCAATAGTCCCAAAACAATATTTACAAAGATAAGGACTTAGCAACTATGTACTTAAAGAATTAACTTGGGTTAAAACAATAATGTACTAAAAGCGAGTACATACAAGGTAAGCTAAGACGATTTAGGTGTAACGATTGGTTTAAGGGTTGACAATGCTCTTCATTAATAGTCCGGCTAACTAAAAAATTACGAGAACCATGAAAAAGGATAGGCTCAGAGGGTTGTACTAGGGGTATCCTGCACTAAAAATGAGTACATGGCAAGGGTGTAGGATAGTTATATGATCGGTGTGACCATCATAACAATTACAAGTTTAAAAGATAGGTTAATCCTAGTGCCTCTTATCTAGAAAATCCTTATACTTACTATGTGGTCTCGGGATGCATCACAAAAACAAGTAATAGAATTTAATATACTACAGGTACACTCATATAATTTAATACCGATACCAATGCACCTGAAAAGGCAACAAAGACCATACATACACATCTGTAATGACAGAATAGACGCATATGACTGCATTCGAACCTTAACTCGAGAAAGCTAAAGGTATAAACTATTTTGGGTATCAATAATGGATACCTGAATTCCTATAGATCTAAAGGCGAACCTCACATTTTTTTGTTGGAATTCTGTAAAACCTAAAAATCTCAACAAGTGTAAAATTACCAAAATACCCCTAATGCAAGAAAATTCATAAAAGCATGAATAAAATTCATTTAAATGTTAAAAATTATGAAAATACAATATATGGCAATTATGAAATTTTTGTAAGATCAAAATACTTTATGTTATACAAGAAAAATGATTATAATTATATATATGTATATATGCTGAATTATGTATAATAATTTAATTATACATTATTATTAATATAAAATAATTAAGGATAAATACTAAATAATTATGCAAATGATAAAAATCTGATTTATCTATTTTGAAAGGCCCAAAATCTTGGCAAAACCTTCTTAGTATAATCCTATTATAACTCTTTATTCACTTTTCATTTTATTAATCTTAAAAACAAAAACCGAAAACCCAAATAAAACCAAAAGTGATGCCATAGAATTTTTCCGAGGTCTTGCACGATTTTTCTAAGGTGATTTGAAGGTCAAGGGGTGTGGGAAAAATAGAGGGAAGTTTGTGGAGTGATTGGTTCGATCGTGGTTATTATTTGGTTCGAATTAAGCAACCGGGTACTATTAAATCATAAAATCATCAAGAATCATCAAAGGTATTTTTATATCTCATTTATCATCATATTAATCCATAATATACCTGGGAAAAATGTTCATACATTTTATTTTGATTTTATAAATTAAATCATATTCGAAACCCTAATTTTGGATTAAATATGAAATCGGCATATAAAATAATTATAAAATTTATTTTATATTTTTTTTGGGTTGTTCATACCTCATATAACTCAGAAAAATTGTTGGAAAAATTTAAAAGTAATTCGAATAATTATTGTAGATTTATCATTGTTTGCCAATTTTCGAAAATAAGGAAAAAGG
>BQNB010106080.1:0-23466 GCA_026074375.1 Tanacetum coccineum | reverse complement strand
GGAGGCAACCCGTGTTATCTATCTATTTTTTTTTATTTTTTTAATTTTTATTTTGAATAAGTGGGATGTATTTTTAGCCTAAGTATGGGGGAGTGCTTCTCTCCATGTTATGTTTCGTGGTTATCTATTTCTGCTTGCAATTCCCTTTGATCTTGAAGAACCAGTTGTTGCAGGGAATCAATCTAATGGTAGTGTAGGTACAAAAGCATGTGATGATGCAGGTAAAGCTAGAATAGAGATAGTACCTGGCAAAGATTACATACTACTACCAGTGTGGCCTGTTGATCTACTATTCTCTCAAAGTTCAAAGGATTCTCCTGATACTGGATTCAAACTATCAGGGGAGGAGGAAAAGAAGGATGCTGAAGATCCAGGGAATGAAGATAGTGAGGTTCCAAGTACAGAAGAGCCAAGAGTTAATCAAGAGAAGGATGCAAATGTCAACAACACTAACACTATTAATACTGTTAGTCTAACTAATGCTGCTGGCATAGAGGATAATGTTGTTGATGAAAATATAGTCTATGGATGTACTGATGACCCAAATATGCCTGAATCGGAAGATATTGTTTATTCAGATGATGATGAAGATGTTGGTGTAGAGGCTGACATAAACAATTTGGTTACATTTATGCTTGTCAGTCCTATTCCAACTACTAGAATTCACAAGGATCATCCAGTTAAACAAATCATTAGAGACATACATTCAGCACCTCAAACCAGAAGGATGACAAAGAGTGTGATTAAACATGCTATGTTTAGTTTAGTACAACAGAGGACCAACCATAAAGACTTTTAGAATTATCTGTTTGCATGTTTCTTATCATAAGAAGAGCCCAAGAAGGTAATCCAAGCATTAAAAGATCCAAGCTGGATAGAAGCTATGCAAGAGGAGCTTCTGCAATTCAAATTACAACAGGTTTAGACCTTGATGGATTTACCTGATGGCAAAAGGGCCATTGGTACTAAATGGGTGTACAGGAACAAGAAAGATGAAAGAGGTATTGTGATTAAGAATAAAGCAAGATTGGTTGCACAAGGATACACACAAGAACAAGGAATAAACTATGATGAGGTTTTTGCTCTTGTTGCCAGAATTGAAGCAATTAGGCTATTCTTAGCATATGCCTCATTTAAAGACTTTGTGGTGTACTAGATAGATGTCAAGAGTGCTTTTCTTTATGGTACGATTGAAGAGGAAGTCTATGTTTGTCAACCACTAGGATTTGAAGATCCTGACTTCCCTGACAAAGTATACAAAGTAGAAAAGGCACTTTATAGTTTGCATCAAGCTCCTAGAGCTTGGTATGAAACTCTGTCAACTTATTTATTAGACAATAGGTTTCAGAGAGGAAAGATAAACAAGACTTTATTTATCAGAAGGGACAAAGGTGATATTTTGTTAGTTCAAGTGTATGTTGGTGATATCATTTTTGGTTCTACAAAGAAGTCATTATGCACAGAGTTTAAGAAGATGATGCATTAGAAGTTTCAAATGAGTTCTATGGGTGAACTCACATTCTTCCTAGGCCTGCAAGTGAAGCAGAAGGATGATGGGATTTTTATAAGCCAAGACAAGTATGTGACTAAGATTTTGAAGAAATTTGGCTTTAGTAATGTCAAAACAGCAAGCACACCCATGGAAACCCATAAGCCATTGCTCAAAGATACAGATGGTAAAGATGTAGATGAACACTTGTATAGATCTATGATTGGATCATTGATGTATCTAACTTCTTCAAGGCCTGATATTATGTTTGTAGTATGTGCTTGTGCAAGATTCTAAGTCAATCCTAAAAGTTCACATCTTCATGCTGTGAAAAGGATCTTTAGATACTTAAAAGGTCAACCTAAATTGGGCCTTTGGTATCCTAAGGATTCACCTTTTGATTTGGTGGCATATACTGACAGTGACTATGCAGGAGCAAGCTTAGATAGGAAGTCCACAATAGGAGGTTGTCAATTCCTAGGGTGTAGATTGATTTCATGGCAATGCAAGAAGCAGACTGTGGTTGCTAATTCCACAACTGAAGCTGAGTATATAGCTGCTTCCAATTGCTGTGGACAGGTGCTTTGGATTCAAAATCAATTGTTGGATTATGGATATAACTTTATGCAGACTAAGATTCTTGATAATGAGAGTACTATCTGCATAGTGAAGAATCTTGTTTTCACTCAAAGACAAAGCACATTGAAATTAGACATCACTATATCAAAGATTCCAATGAGAAGAAGCTTATTCAGATGATCAAGATTCACACAGATCAGAATGTTGCAGATTTGCTCACAAAAGCATTTGATGTTAGCAGATTTCAATATCTGATTGCAAGTATTGGAATGCTTAACCTCTGAAGTATTGATTAAGGGGAGGTTAATTGTGTTAATGTGTAGCGGATTATACACAAAATGATGATTGGAATGGAATGCAAAAGATGCTAAGGATGGAAATTTGAGTTAGTGCTCGTAACTTCAAGTTTATTCTGTTAAGTATAATTAGTGCTGGCTAGTTATACTTAATACTACATAAGTTAATATTGTTAGTTATACTTAACTGTTAAGTATATTTTAATACTATGAGAATCGAGAGATATAAGTGAAGCTAAAAAACAGAAAGAGAGTTGTGGAATAAAAACGGTTAGCGTGAATAGTAAGAAAAGAATTGAGAGAAATAGTGAGCTAAAATGAAAGAGAGATGTGTGAAATCAGAAAACAGACAGAGAGAATTGTGACGTTAAATAATTGAGGGAAATCAAAAACAGAAGAGAGAATTGTAGTTTAAAATATTAATTTGATGATGGCAATGCTGATTAGAAAGGAATTGGAGTTAATGTGTTGTGGATTCAAAGTTAATGCTGCTAGGCATAACTTACTACTGCTGGTTGTAAGTTAATGCTGCTAGGCTTAATTTACTACTGAGTTACTACTGCTGGGTTACTTACTACTGCTAGTTGAAAGTTAATGCTGTTAGGCATAACTTACAACTGCTAGTGAAGTTATGTGTTGAGGTATTTTCATAAATACTTCAATTAAAGGTTTCAATCACTCATTCAATCAATTTTAATCTTTTATATACTCTCTAATCATGAACCCTAACTCAATTTCATCACTCTTCATCAAAAACCCAACCACAATGTCCGGATCAAAAGTTGCTGATACTCACAATTTAGTTGCGTTTTTTGGAGGAAACAACTGAATGTGAAGGGGGGGTTTTGATGAGTATAGTTGATTTTCTAAATGTGAAACCTGTCAAATATACTTTAACTGTTAATCCTACAATCTATTGTTCATGTATTAAAGAGTTATGGGATACTGTCAAAGCAAAAACGGTTAATGGGGAAGTATAATTGCAAGCCCTAGTAGATAAAAAGAAGGTGATCATAACTGAATCCACTAAAAGGAGACATCTTTCAACTAGAAGATGCTGAAGTACTAATTGTCTACCCTACTGCTACCATTTTTGAAGGAACTTGACAAGAATGGGTATGAAAAACTATACTCTGAAGCTTACATTTTTTAAAGCTTGCTTTTCCTCAATGGATGTTTTTATTTCATATAATTTTTGCAATGCCTAAGTGCTAAGACTACTGCATGGAACGAATTTAATAGCACTATGGCTTCTACAATTATCTGCTTAGCCACAAACTAAAAATTCAACTTTTCCAAGTATATCTTTGATAGTATGGTGAAGACTGGTGGGGTGTGACAAGCAGGGTGGATAGTATGGTTAAATTCTGGATGTATCCAAGGTTTGTGCAAGTATTTGTTAATCAACAATGTTGGGAATTACAGATTTGATGATAAAAAGAGCAACAGAATGAAACAAAAGGATCAAAGTTAACATTGTGGAATTCTATAAGCTGGTGTAGAGCATGAATAATTCTTGAAGATTTGGTCAAAGATTTGAAGATAAACATTAGGAAAGATTTAAATAGTTTCCTTATCTATAACTGATTTACTTCCTTTATACTCGTAGACTCTCCGTATATAAGAGTCCTAGGCATATATTCTAGTGATTCACTACCTAGGATGTAGACGTCTATTAGGATATCGTTAGTAGTTAGTTAGTTTAGTAGGCCCAAGGTATAGAATTGGGGCAAGGTGGAAACATATGGAATAAAAACCTTGTTTGAATATACTGTTCTTTATATTCCACTGCATATTTATATTATCTGTAAAACATATCCTAGATGAGTCTATAACGATCTCTATAATTGGTATTAGAGCCTGGTGGCTCGTGATATCTAGGATCTCAAGGTTTTTGTTTCGTGTTTATTTTCTGTTTTTAGTGAACAGCAGATTCGGTGATAACATAATTTTTTCATACTACCCTATTTTTTTGGGATTGTTTTTTGGTTTCCATACTATTCTCTGATTGGTTATTAATTGGACTTGGTATTACAGTTATTTGATACAGCAAGATCATATATGGTAAGTTTTTTTATTGGCTAAATTATGACTATGGTTTATACACTTAATGCTGCCAATTCAAAAATTTATGCTATTGTGAGATATGGTTGCAATTTTATGGGCTGATTCATGATTGGTTGCAACAAATTATAAGCCCAAATGTTAATGCTGCTAATGGTATATAGTTAGTGCTGCCGGTTTTAATTAATGCTGCCAGATTATTTTTACTACTGCTCGTTTCAAGTTTCTGCTGCCAAAGGAAGGTTAATGATGCCAAGTATTAAGTTTTACTGTTGTTAGTTCATGGTTATGAGAACAGTAGCATACTTTTAGTAATGCCGGGTTTACGAGTTAGTTGACATGCTTTGTTATATCATTGTGTTATAGTTAGTACTGCCAGAATAAAATGTTAGTACTGTCAGTTTATTAGTACTGTTAGTTATATAGTTAGTACTGCTAAAGTGATATGCATGAGATATATTAGGAATAGATATACATTGATTACTTAATGCGTTTAGTAAGCCCATTAGTGTTTCCTTAGTGTATAAAAGGAACCCAAAGGCATAGATCTAGATATTAGTTTTCATATTAGTTTTTCATAGTTTGCATTACAATGATAGTTAGTATTCATAGTTTCAAGGTTATTCTATAACTTTGATTGTGTTTAAAATATTGAAAGTTTAGCAAGATCTTGTTTTACTGTTTCATGGTTCTATTAGTTATTTACAAACTGTTTCCTCATGTATGCAGTATTCACAATCTTAGTTTCTATTATAGTTGTCTTGGATCTATCCAACATAACTAAGCTTCTTACATGCTAAGCAAGATCTATTCAAAAGAGATTAACAAGTGGTATTAGAGCTTGTTGAGAAACTTTGAATAAGAAGAACACTATCTACACAAGATCTCATAATCAAAGAGAAGATGGAATCATAGTCAGAAACTACCCAAACGTGTTTGTACTTAAAAATACTATATCAAAACAGGAGGTACTAATGATCTATGGAGCATGAGAATGGAGAAATATCTTACTCACACTGATTATGCTCTTTGGGAGGTTATTATGATAGGTGATGCACCTGCTGCAGTTGCATCAGCTAGTATTGGTGCTGAAGGTCATATTCCTCCTAAAACTGCTAAACAAATGCTAGCAAGGAAGAATGAATTGAAAGCAAAAAGCACTCTTATGCTAGCCATTCCTAATGAGCACCTACTAAAGTTTTCATATTAACAAGATGCAACGTCCCCTATGGGAAGCTATCTAGAACTAGGTTGAGGCAAACAAGGAATCAAAGAAAAAATGCAGAAGACCATTCTCAAGTAGAATTATGAAAACTTTGCTGCATCAAGTCAAGAAGGACTAGATAAAACCTATGATAGGTTTCAAAAGCTTATTAGTCAACTTGAAATCCATGGTGAAGTTATCTCTCAGGAGGATGCAAATCTGAAGTTGTTAAGAAGCTTACCATCAGCTTGGAACAATATTGCTTTAATCATGAGAAACAAATCTGATCTAGACACATTGAGCATGGATGATTTATATAATAATCTGAAGGTGTATGAATCTGAGATCAAAGGCAAATCAAGTTCAAGCTCAAATTCTCAGAATGTGGCTTTTGTTTCCTCAGATAACTCTAGCAGTACTAATGAAACAGTTAATACTGCTCATAGTGTTTCTACTGCTAGTTCTAAGGATCAAGCTTCTACTGCATCATATGTTGATGATGTCATGTTTTCTTTCTTTGCTAACTAGTCTAATGCTACAGTTATATTATGAGATTTAGAACAGATTGATTACTGAGATTCTTGAAGAAATAGTTCTTCAAATGGCAAGTGCAATGCATACCAAGAGATTTAAGAGGTTCAAAAGAAGACAAGAAGGAAGATAGATTTAAAAAGACAAGAGACTGTTGCTTGACAAGACAAAGTTGAATGCTACAATGCCATAAGAGAAAGTCATTTTGCTAGAGGAATACAGGACACCACGGAATCAGGGAATCGAATAGGATGCCTCCAAGAAGGAAATGCACGTAGATCATCTATACAATGCCTTGGTTGTTCAAGATGGGATAGGGGTTATGATTGGAACTTTCGGTGAAGAAGGCATCACAAAATTTGCTCTTATGGTTGTACTCCCAAGGTTCAATGTATCCACCCCCAATAAATATATGACAACGCAGCGGGAATACCACTTGGGGTGCTACTTCATATTAACAAGCGCTAGATTACAGAGAACGAATCTAAATGTGTCGTTTGTAAAACAATCTCGTTGATTTTCTGAAATCCAAAATAATAGTTGTCTCATAATTGCATCACAATGAAAAGCTTGAAAGCGACACAATGAGATTTGATCATTTGTAGAAATCCAATTATGAAATCTTGTCAATTTAGACTCCAATGCACATCAGATGTCCAAGCATCTATTCACCTGAGAAAAAACATGCTTAATTTAGTGTCAACATTAAAGTGGTGAGTATAGGTTTTGTAATATAACGTTAGTTCCAATAAATGTATTGCCCACTTGTTTTCATTTCAGGTGTCATATAAATAAAAAAAAACGTTTGTGGCTATGTCCTCCCATACAGTATCATAAAATAATTGTGTGACCATTTAAATCCTTAAATGTCCTTCCAAAATGTACATATAAAAGTTGGATCACAAATATCCAAAGTATGTATTGCCACTTTATTCAAGGCACAGTAAATATCCATGTGAGTATAAAACAATGATTACAATTTACTCTAAGTTCACACCGAAACCTTAACCACAGTTCATGTTGTTACGTATTGTTACCATGTGGGTGCCTCTTCCTAAAGATATATTGGGTGCCTCTTAAAGACCTACTGGGTGCCTCTTCCCAAAGATTATACTGGGTGCTTCCCAAAGATATACTGGGTGCCTCTTCCCAAAGATATACTCGGTTAACGGTTACTTAGCCAATACATAGAAGTTTAAAGTAATTGTACCCATGTAAAAACAAGCAATGTGTTTCGTCCCTAAATAAGTAATTGAGTATTGTGTTCAACCGTGAGATATAATAAGAGTGTGATAACCAATTATAGCGAGTGTTCACGCCCAACAATTTAAACCAAGTATTGTATCTCCTCGCGAGATGTATAAATGAGTATATAAACCAAACAGGTAATCAACTATGTAAATGCATTTGTAAACATGTATGCAGACGAGTTGAAAATGAGCAGTAACGAGTTTAATCAAACACGTAATTGGAATTTGTAACAAGCATGTTCTCACCCCAAAATATATGTAAACATGTAATACATGTAAAACATGGGGCTGTGACACTCACCTTTGATGTTGAAGAAGATTGATACGGTAGGCATCTAATTTCACCATTGATGATGAAGAACGTAGACAGATAGGCATTAGATATGCACAATACGAAGAGAAGACGAAATGGCTCCGATCAAAGAAGAAATTTTGGGGCTTGGCTTAAACAATAATATAAAAAAAAAAAAAAAAAAAAAAAAAAACCCTTTTTACGGCTAAGTCTCACTTGCCTAGGATAATGTGTTTGAGTTCCGAATGAATGTTTACTTCCCAACGCGTCACGTGATAATAAGATTTCATATTTATAGTTGTAATACTTTGGTGGTTGGTTAATAAATAAATTGAAAAATGTACGCAAATGTGTGTAATATATATTCTTATCTATATTACTATGAAAATAACCCTTATAAATTCTTACCGCGAATTATATATAACAAGGACAATCAATCCAAAGATTAATGAAAAGTATATAATATCTTGCAGGTATTATATAATTAGTGTGAATAATTTATTTAAACCAATTAGTTTGACAACCATTTAATTAATGAAAAGGCTTTGTACAAAGGTTGACACATGTTCTTACGTTATGAATTAATCAAACCATTTTTATTTGTAATAGATTATAAACCATTATAAATATAAAATAATATTTTATAAAATGATATTTCGTTTCTTCGATGGGTCATTTCTAAAACAGTTGTCTCAATGTAAAAATATAGTTTTCGTTCGTTGTCAAGTTATGGCGTAGTTATATTTTAATATATCTTTAAAATATGGCATAGTCCTTTTATCGGTTTATAAAATGATAGCAGTTTTAGTGAACCATTAATAAATATAGAAATTTATATAAAATTTCTTCATGACTTTCCCGTTTATATAACGTTTTTCATTTGTGCAAAACTCGACGTTTTCCCTTAATCAGTATATGGATGAAAAGTATTCGCTTTTATTTTTCAATGTTGCGTTTCCAGATATAATATATATATGCTATTATATTAATCTAGACAAAATAATATTAATTTCATTTATTTAAACCTTTAAACACCAATTTATTTATTCCGGTTTTTTAATTATTATTAACACCTTGTAATATTTTTATTAATCAATTTCATTAAACAACGAACCCTTATTGAAACTGCTCACCCAAACGCGTCTTGTATGGCGTTTTCTGCCAAAACCAAACACCCATTTTTGCTGCCACTATACCAAACACATCCTATTTTGTGTCCGTTGTCCCAACAGCCCATTCGGCCGTTAAACCCACAACCAAACACTACCCTAATTGATTGAAACTACCAAACGCCCATAATCTGTTATAAACAATAAAACAAACACCCTTATTGCTGTTTCATTAACCAAACGCACCGTAATGACATTAACAACCCGAAACAACCCTTCCAGGCTGTTTCGACAGCCAAACCCGACGCACCCTATAGTGGCGGCAGCCCACCAAACCCACCCTATGGTGGCTGCTGCCCCACCAAACGCACCTAGTGATGATAACTCCAAGACCTATGCACCATATTTTCGTGTTAACACCAAATCAAACGCACTACTGATTGCTGCCAAACAATCGACAAACCCGACCCGCTGTTTTGACGTCAACCGAACCCTTCTTCGGTATACCCGGCGTCCCATAGCCAACCCGCACCCTCCCTGCTGTTTGAAGCCAAACGCGCCTTGGTTGTTAACAAACACACGCACCTGTAGGGTGGTGACCCAACCCAACCCGCACCCCTGCGGTGCCAAAACCAACCCGACGCACTCTTTTGGGTTAGGACCAAACCAAAAACGCACCGGTACTTGTCTTCATGCTAAACAACAAATCCCCTTGGCTGCGAACAACACCAATGCCCTCCTTGTTGGCTATGAACCCAAAAACAAGCACCCTTTGGTGTGTTACCACCTCATGGGTTTGAGGACCCACCGACGCACCCTTGGTATTTTGAATACAACCCAACGCCTCCTTGCTGCTGCCAAATAAACCGAACGCACCCTTTACATCGCTTGGAACCACCCGCACCCTTGTGTGTTTTATGAAAAACAAAACCAAACCAACCCTTTTATGGTGGCTGTGGTGGTTAGTGGTGGGGTGGTGGAGGCGCGTGGCGGAGAGTGGTATAGTGGATCGAATAGATCGTGTGATGAGGAGAAGATTGGGACTGGGTCGGAAAAACTCGCCGAAAAAGATGGAAAAAGGTTTTTCCGTTGAGTTTTTTCTGGACCAAGTTCCAATCTTCTCCTCATTCACCACAGTCTATTCGACATATTTGTGTGTGTGTATAAAGATGGAAAATGAAATAAAATATAAAACTTTTTATATTTATGTAAATGTTTTAAAAGTTATAATTAATTGTGACAAGTTATAAATAGATGGGGGTTAGTTTCGTAATATTTTCACAAGGGCCAAAAGTGTAACCTTTGGGAAACTTTTATAGAATATTGGTTCGGGACACATTTGGGCGACTTAACGGATGATTCAACGCACGAAACGTGCGCCATTGTTTTCCAAATCATTTTTCCAATAAAAATGAGTATTCGCTTGATAATATTTCATAAATATTTTATAACATTTAATAAAATATTTGTTATTCATTTTGTGGACCGGTTTTGCCTCGTCCGAAATAAAAAAAATGGATTAAGCTCGAGTATTCGCTTTATCAACAACGCTTTTAATTAAAAATGATGACTTAATTTATTTAATATTTTTATAAATAAATATTGATAATTAAAAACAAATTTAATTATTTTTGTGTGTCCGCGTTGTATGTTGTTCGTATAATCTTTGCGGTGTTGTTTTAGCCCTTTTCGGCTCGTTTCCAGGTCTCGGGCAAAACTGAAAAGTTGTCTGAAATATCATCTCACATCAAATTGCTTTAAGTCGAATAATGAACACGTGCTTTTTTTTCAGTTGGTTGTTTTATAAGTCAAGCCAGACCCTACTTAAAAGTCAACGATTGAAATCTGTCTTCAAAAAAATTCGAAAATTCTCGGTTTTCATTCACCCAGTTCATCATTCAGCTCTGGGAGGTACATACTGGCTCTAATGATTGCTTAACAATCATATGAAAATCTTTAAAAATAGTATGTTAAAGAGTGACGTCTCAATAAATCTAATTAGAACTATAGGTTATCAAGTGGGATTAGAATCATTAAAGCTAGGATAGTTGTTCATGAAAAAGGAATGAAGTGTTTATGAAATAAGATATTGCATTTTAAGTATGATGTCCAAGTGAAAGATATTTCTATCAAGACTTAAATCAGTTAGAAGAAGCTTTAAAGAGAATAGATGATTTGAAATTAAACTAGAGATATTTGTAAAGAATCATCAAAGAATGTAATAAGCTGATTAATAGTCATTACGGGCTAAAGATAAAACTTGTCTTGGTTATGATAGTCAAAAGAATGAGAGTGAAGTGGTTCATGGTGTGTTTAACAGTAGAGAAAGTGATGTGGATGATAGTCTAGTAAATGACAGATTTAAAATAGGTGAAGGGTTTCATGCAGTTCCCCCTCCCTACACTGGGAACTACATGCCCTAAAGACCTGACTTATCCTTTGCTTGATTAGATGATTTGTCTATAAGACTAAAGAGAGTGAAATGAAACTAGTATATCTAAGACTAGTAAGGATATTGTAAGAAAAGCCTAAAAACTGTTAGGCCTAGTGCTCCTATCATTGAAGCATGGGTCACTGTAGTGATAATGTTATAGTGCGTTTAACCTAAAATATGATCGAAAAAACCAAAGTTTAAAAAATTATTTTGTCAAATCTGGTGGGAAGGTGAAAATCTGTTAAATAAGGAAAAACACACATAGGCAAGTAGAGTATCCAGGAAAGTCAAAGTCTGGATAATAGAAGAAACTGGAATGGGATAGGACTAGAAACTAGGAAATGGTTTGAGTCTATAAAGAATGCTTGTTTTGACTGTGGGGAGTCTCAACATTTAATCAAAGACTGTGATTTTTCATGAAAATAAAATGGTAGAAAAACAGTGTTGAATTATAAGGGCAAGGGTCACTGATAAAAGTGGAAATTAGACAGTATGGAACCCCAAAAAATTTCTTGAGGCCTTGAACACCAAAATAATTGACTCACACCACATCCTAAAAGGAATTTTGTTCCAACCTCATTTGCTACAAAGTCGGACAAAGGTGCCAGTTTTGCTGCTAAGCAAAGCTTCAAGAGCATGCAGCAATCAGTTTAGTCTGCCAGGCCTGTTAATACTGTACCCTAAACAAAAGTGAAATGATCCATTACAATTTTTTTTTTTTTTTTTTAAAAAAACCACAACATATTCTTATTTTAAAGCACATTCACCAGTAAGAAAGGATTTTAACCAAAAATCAGCAGCTAAAACTAATAATTTTAATGAAAAAGTTAATACTGCTAGGGTTAACAATATAACTACTACTGGGCCAAAAGCAGTAGTTAGTGCTGTTGTGGGAAATGGGGAAAATGATGTTAAGTCCTCAGCATGCTGGATTTAGAGACCAACAAGAAATGTTATTGACCATAACTCCAAAGACAGTAGATCATACATGCTTAAAAAATTTGACTATGTTGATCTACAAGGCAGACTCAAGTCAGTATTGGCTTAGGTCCCTAAGAGAATCTAATTCTTAATTTTGAGTGCAGGGTTCAATCCACAATATACTTTACAGATCAGGGATTCTGTGACAGTGGATGCGCTAGGCATATGACTAGAAACAAGTCATGTCATTTCTACGATTATCAAGAAATTAATGCTGATTTTTTTGCATTTGGAGATTCCTAAAGGAGGTAAAATTATGGAAAGGTTAAATTAGGATGGTAAATTAGAATTTGAAATGTATACTTGTAAAGGAACTTAAGTTTAACCTCTCTCCGGTCTCACAAATGTGTGGACATAAAAAACAGTGTTCTTTTCACTAAGATGATTGTCTTGTTTCTATCTCCTGCTTTAAGCTACTTAATGTGAAAGTTAAAGTCTTGCTTAAAGTACCAGACATGACAACATGTACATTTTTGAATCTAAGAATGTTGTTCCTTAGGAGTTTGACTTGTTTATTTGCAAAGCAACAATAGATGGAGTTAATTTATGGCATATGAGGGCTTGGTTCATATAAAGCCTTTGCTAAGAACAAGCTTGTGAGCTGATCAGCCAACCTTACAAAAATGTTTCATATGGAATTATTTCGGACCAACAATCTGTAAGGAGTATCAATCACAAGACATATTGCCTTGTTGTCACTGAGACTTATAGTAGGTTCTCTAGTTGGTTTTCTTTTTGCCACTAAGGTTGAGACTAGTAGGGATCCCTTAAAACTTTTATAACCTGCATTGAATCAAATCAAATTATAAGTTAAAATATCAGATGTGACAATGGAACTGAGTTTAAAAATAATAACATGAATCAGTTATGTGGGATGAAATTGATTAAGAGGGAATTCAGTGTTGCCAGAACTCCATAACAAAATAGAGTTGCTAAACGAAAAATCTGGACCAATAGAGGCGCTAGGACAATGCTAGTAGGATTCCTCTTACCTACTACATTTGGGCTAAAGCAGTTAATACTGCTTGCGATGATCAGATTAGGGTTTTAGTAAACCATAATTTACGAATCTGGTCCAAAATCCATCCACATACATCTCCAACTTGGTCCCCAAGTTATCTCTAGCCTATAAATACCTTCCTATGATGCCTGGGAAGAAATCATCTCATCATATATCATCACATACAAATCTCAAGAAGAGAATGCCAAAGTACAACGCACTTTTCCCTTGTGCGCCGCACTTCTGATCGAGTCCCTAAAATCGTCGCACAATATTGTATGTGCGTCGCACTTTCGTTCAAACTTCCCAAAGAAACGGCTAAAGTCCCAATAAATGCTGAGTGCATTAACTCCCTAAAACCGTCGCATAATTTTAGAAGTGCGGCGCACTTTTGCCCCGAAAAATCCTATAAATAGCCTCTCATTCCTCCCATTCTTTACACACATCCAACACAAATCATCCCACTTAGTGTGGAACACTTAGGAAAGGTGTTTTAGAATATAAAGGCTTGAAAAACCTTTGATCCAAACCACCCTTCAAACAACCATCACCACCACCATTAGAATCAAAGTAAGGAGGAGTTCTTGAAGAAGTTGGATAGTCTTGGTTGATGTTCATCATTGTTCTTAGGTTTTGATCCATCAAGGAGGCATAGTTTTAGTGTTATTTCGAATCTATAAGCAATTATGACGGAATTGTTCATAGTTTCTGAATTTTGCTTTGAATATAATAAAGTGTTCTTGGGAAATTCTTGTGAAATCACCATACTTTGCTCTTGGAATTGGTATGAATATTGTTACTCTTTTGAATATAATCCTTGTTGAATCCATGATGAATGCTATGTGTTTTGTTACTTTGATTATGGAGTAGTAATCTTATGTTTGTTTGGGCATAATGTGATCTTGGATATGGAGAGTTTGGATATGTGTTTATTGAATTTGTAAAATGTATTTATACAAAAAAATAGGCCGAAGGGGTTCTTTTATATATGTGTTTAATCATTCCACTTAATATATTGGTTATAATAACTTATAAAGGCCGAAAGGATTTGTTGTTATTAATCAATATAATCACCAGTTATATTTAAAGGCCGAAAGGATTTATAACTTGTGATAACTCTATTTTAAACACTATTCTAAACACTTCATTATCAAAGTGATCATTGCCTAAACAAACATACCTTAATCATTTGATTGAATCATCTTTTAATTACTTTAGTTATAATATCCGATATATGCAAGATTTGGTTAATTTGATCCGTGACAATCCTCTTAGCCTTAGCACCTTAATTGCAAACTGTGAAAACTTGAATTCCCGTGGAACGACCTGGACTTACCTACAGCTATACTATACATGAATGGGTATACTTTCTGAGTGTTGTGTTTTTAGTAAAATAGGTATTTCTAGTATTATAAATTTAAAGCTTGGAAAACACACATCAATGAGGTTTTTGCTCCTGTTGCTAGGATAGAAGCAATCAGATTATTTTTGGCCTATGCATCATTTATGGGGTTCATTGTGTACCAGATGGATGTGAAGAGTGTCTTCTTATATGGTACTATTGGAGAGGAGGTATATGTTTGCCAACCTCCTGGTTTTGAAGATCCAAATTTCCCTGACAAAGTGTATAAGGTAGAAAAAGATTTATATGGTCTACATCAAGCTCTTAGAGCCTGGTATGATACTTTGTCTACCTACTTAATTGAAAATGGATTTAGAAGAGGCACTATAGATAAGACTTTGTTCATCATGAAGGACAAAGATGATATCTTGTTAGTACAGGTATATGTTGATGATATCATCTTTGGGTCCACAAAGAAGTCTTTATGTGATGAGTTTGAAGGTTTGATGCATAAAAGATTCCAGATGAGTTCTATAGGGGAACTCACTTTCTTCTTAGGATTGAAAGTACAACAGAAGGAGGATGGAATCTTCATTAGCCAAGACAAATATGTGGCTGAAATATTGAAGAAGTTTAATTTTGCCACTGTGAAGACAGCAAGCACTCCTATGGAACCTAACAAGGTATTGGTCAAGGATGAAGAAGCTGATAGTGTGGATGTTCATTTATACAGATCAATGATTGGATCATTGATGTACTTAACAGCTTCTAGGCCTGACATAATGTTTGCTGTTTGTGCTTGTGCAAGGTTCCAAGTTACACCTAAAACCTCACATCTTCATGCTGTGAAGAGGATCTTTAGATACTTGAAAGGTCAACCTAAATTGGGCCTTTGGTATCCTAGAGATTCACCATTTGACTTGGAAGCTTTTTCAGATAGTGACTATGCTGGTGCTAGCCTTGACAGGAAATCCACAACAGGAGGTTGTCAGATTCTTAGACAGATGTTGATTTCATGGCAATGTAAAAGGCAAACAATAGTTGCAAACTCCACTACTGAAGCAGAATATGTTGCTGCTGCAAATTACCATGGACATGTGTTATGGATTCAAAATCAAATGCTTGATTATGGATTCAACTTTATGAACACCGAGATTTACATTGATAATGAAAGCACCATATGTGTTGTAAAGAATCCAGTGTTTCACTCTAAAACCAAGCACATAGAAATTAGGTACTATTTTATCAGAGATTCTTATGAGAAGAGACTTATTCAGGTGCTTAAGATCCATACAGACCATAATGTAGCTGATTTATTGACCAAGGAATTTTGATGTTAGCAGGTTCAACTATTAATCGCTAGCATTGGACTTCTAAATTTGTAGGTGCATAGTTTCAAGGGAGGTTAATGGTGTATAAGTATTGTAGATTATATACAGGTGCTATTTGGATTGAAGTTGGAAGGTAAATATGATGATCAGTTACTTAATACTGTTGGGTTTAGCTTTCACTACTTGAAGAAACTTTGTACTGCTGGTACAAAATGTTTATACTGCTAGGATTGGTTAGTGTTTCTCACATGTGTTTAAAGATGGTTTTGATGGATGTATTGGGTTAAAGATGCTCTTTGAACCGGTATTAAGGGTTAAACATGGTAAGAAGTTAGTTAGTGCTGTCAGGCTTGCTTTATGCTGCTTGGCAAAAGTTAGTACTGTCAAGCATAGAGTTAGTGCTGCCAGGCAAACTTAGTACTGCTGGAAAACCGTTAGAGGAAGTACTGCTAGGGGTCTAATGTGTAATTATAACGGTTTATTCATCAATAGGTTTCTTAAACTCTATAAAACCCATTCTCAATCACACATTAATCTCACCTAATTTCTCTCACACGCTCTAAATTTACAAACCCTAATAAATTTTTCTTGCCGACCAACTAAATTCATCAACAATGGCTGATCTTGCATTTGTCAAACAACATAACATGGTTGCTTATCTGGAAAAGACTAAGGAGAATGCTTAATTTCATCAAATATTGGACTTCTTGACATCTAGTTCGATCAATTTTGCTCTCACTATAAGTCCAACTATCTATGCTTCATACATTGAACAGTTTTGGAACACTGCTTGTCTCAAAACAATCAATTCAGAGAAGCAAATACATGCCAATGTTGATGGCAAGCCTGTGGTAGTATCAGAATCATCAGTGAGGATAGATCTTCACTTAAATGATGAGGATGGTACTGCTTGCCTAACAACTAATGAAATTTTTGAAAACCTTGCACTGATGGGATATGAACCAGCTTCTGATTAATTAACTTTTTACAAAGGTTTATTTTCTCCTTAGTGGAAGTACCTCATACATACCATCCTTTATTGCTTAAGTTTAAAATCTACTTCATGGGATCAGTTTTCTACAAATTTGGCTTCTGTAATTATTTGTTTAACAAAGGGTCAAAAGTTTAATTTTTCTAAATTAATTTTTGATGGTATGTTAAGGAACTTGGATCCAAAGAAGTTTTTAATGTATCCAAGGTTTTTGCAATTGTTTTTGAATATTCAACTTCCAAATTTGGTAATACCTTTTAATGATATTCATGAAACACCTAAACTTACTAAAAAGGTTTTTACAAATATGAGGAAACCAGGAAAAGGATTTTTAGGCAGAGTAACACCATTGTTTCATAATATGTTGGTTCCTCCAATAGTAGTTGGTGAAGGTTCAGAGCAACCCCCTGAACCCCAACCACACCTTCTACTGCTCCTCCAGAAGTTCTATCTCATGTTACTACGGCTGCTACATCACAACCACCAAAAGACCCAAGCACATATAAGAGAACCAAAAGAGGTCAGAACACCAAGGTACCTCAGTCTGGTGGTTCCCCTAATAAGGTTGGTGATGAGGCTATCAATGAGGAGATGCTTGATAGTGTGGAAAGGGCTGCCACTACTGCTACTAGCTTAGAGGTAGAGCAGGCTAGTGGTAACATCCATAAGACCTAATTCACGACAACACTTAATGAACCATTTTCCTTAGAACTTGGTTCAGGAAGTGGTCCTTGGCGCCAAGAAACCATGGGGGTATGCAAGCTCAGACTAGGTCTGAGGGTGTATCTAACTTGTCCAGTGATCCACCTCTCTCAGGAGGTCACACACTTGGAAGTGGTGAGGACAGCATGGAACATCAAATTGAATTGACGGATAATGTACCAAACACACCCCATGATTTACCTCTCCCAGGAGGTTACACACCTGGAAGTAATGAGGGTAGATTGAAACTGGAAGAATTGATGGCTATGTGTACAAAATTGTCAAAACATGTGCTTAACTTGGAGAAAGAGAAGGATGCTCAAGCTATGGAGATCCTCAAACTAAAGAAAAGAGTTAAGAAATTAGAAAGACAGAGGAAGTCAAGCATCTCACACTCAAGAAGGAGGATATACAGACAGGTTAAGTCTTCTGATGATGATTTAGATGAGAAGGATGCATCCAAACAGGGGAGGACAAGTGACAAGACAAAGCCAATGTTTAAAGATAGTAATTTTGATGATCTAGATGATCTGGTGGATGAAGGAATGGATTTTGTTCAAGAGAAAGATGTAGATAGCCAAGGAAAGATTGGTGCTGATGATACAGAAGTGGTGACACAAAAGCAGTTAATACTGCTAGTGAGGGAGTTAGTACTGCCAGTGTTCCTGAAACTGTTAGTACTGCTGCACCAAGGACTCCTTCTACAGCAACAACAGTCTTTGATGATGAGGATGTTACTATGGCTATGGCTCAGACCTTGATAAAGATGAAGGAAGAGAAAGCTAAGGAGAAAGGAGTTGTTATTAAAGATGTAGAAGACTCTTCTAGACCTATCAGATTAATAACTACACTTCAACCTCTTCCAACCATTGATCCTAAAGACAAATGTAAAGGTATTCTACAGGAGACTGAACATGTGGAGAAGACAAAGAAAAAGGTTCAAGGTGATGCAAAGATAGAAAAAGATGCTGAAGTAGCCTTAAGACTTTGATATGTGAGAAATCACATATCCTTTCTATACCAAAAATGGCCTATAAATGAACAAATTATACAAATTATGCTTGTATATTGCTTGTTTTGTCATTTGTGATGAGTAGGTACGGATAATGCAAAAATCACAGAAAAACGGTTAAAAAACGGCAAACCTAACACGGAAACGGATAGAGTGCACAGAGCCGGAAGTTTTAGCAAAGGTATCAAAAAGTCAACCTTGGTCAGAATGCGTCAACAACCAAAATGCCAAACATTAATTACCCATAAAAGCCTAAATGTTATACCAAATTCACAAATAATTCCTAAAACCCTAACACCATTATCTCCTTTTTTTAAAGAGATAACGGTCGTTTTCTCGTATATTAACTAAACCATTATAACCGGCCCAATTCCTTTGTATAAATCCAGGGCCCATCTTTTTACCCGGGCCAAATCAAACCACTGAGTCAAACAAAGTTATAAAAAGAATAAGCAAAAGGAGCGAGAATCTGTTTTACTCACTTCATCGTCGTTCTTCCTCCTTTTACTTATCAAAACAAGGGTAAATTGCAATTGACGGGGCTAAAAGAATATTCACAAGTACTAAGCCACAACTCTGCAAGCGAAAGTCACATCTCAGCTATGACTTGGTCAAGAAGGTAATAGGAATGACAGTGGGCTCCTAACAAACACACATAGAAATGGAAAATACCACTAAATCCAGTGTAAAAATGCCAAAGCCTTAGGACACAGGAATGACACGCTGGCAATCGTTTTGTGCTCACACTATGATCCATCGGATAAGAAAGGAGTATCAAATGATTGCAAGAATTAAAGGGCCAAGATTTTCCAGAGATCACCGGTAGGAGCGTGTAAGGGCCTGGAGACCTCCTCTATTGCACTATAAAGGAGCTCTGTCTCAATCACAGTAAATGTTTTTAGTTTTGAAAAAGCTTTATTTTTATGTAATTTTTAGCTATTGTCTTTTTGTTTAATGTAATTTTCTTATTGTATTCAGTCCTTAATATCAATTAATAGTTCTGTTTTCATATTGGTTCATTTGTTATTTACTGTTTTTACTTTAAATGCATAATGGTTTAAAAAGCTCTTTTATACTCTGACAAAGCTCAATAAGCTCTCAAATTCATTCATAAACTTGCTATACTCTCAGTTAAGTTCTCAAAGCTTAACTGAGCTTTATTCAAACAAACTCACCCCCTAAATTTACCTAAGCTTTGGATAAGGATGATAAGCCAATTCGGGAAGGGCTTATTGGACCCCACCATCTTATTCTAAACAAGCTGGATCTTGTTGATTTAAGCTCATAAGAGCAGACACGTCTGTTTAGCTGAGGTGTGAGGTACATTTCTCTCTAAATTTCCAGTTTTACCTTATTTTGCATATCTTAGCTTATTCCTTCATATTAGCTTAAAAGTTGCTTATTATTTGCTTAATTCTGTTTAAACCTGCTTATTAATGTTTTTTTATAGTTGTTAGATGCTTATTGTGCTTAATGTTATAGTTTAAATCTTAGTTTGCATAATTTTGCTATAAAACAGTTAAAAAACCAAAAATAGTAGCATAGTTAAGTAGCTTATTAATCTGGCTTATTTGATTGCTTATATTGGTTCATTAAGTTTGTTATAAGTTGTTTAATATCTGGTATTTGATTTGTGATCATTAAATCGCATTTTGATAAGCTGAATTTGGATTTAATGATTATAAAGGGGTGTTTGGGACAGTAGGTATAATGGGTGAAAATGGGTCAAAACTTGCTTTGTGCTTTTGAGTCAGTTTAGATTAGTTAAAAGTAGTCATAAAAGTCATTTTGTTTAAGTTTTTAAGTGAAAAATATCAAAATCATTGGTTATACAAAGAGTTGTTTGAATCTGAGAACATATAGCTTATTATATAAGCTTATTTGATTAGACTTGTGATTTTTGTGAGATTTTGATGTTTATGTGTTTGTTTGAGTGCTAAAACAAAGTCCATAAGACCTGCATTTGTTGACTTGTGTTTTGCCATTCCTGTCAAAAAAATTTGCAAAGTGTGAAAAATAGAAGAAACAGCTTTTTGATTTGCTTATTTTGGCTTATCCTGTAATTCAAACTGCTTTTTGATTGTTGTTATGTGTTCTTTGATGTTTAAACTTGATCTGTTTGTTGGTCTCATTGCCATAAGGTTCTGACTGTGTGCTTATTTTTAAGCTCAAAATTGGTAGTTTGCAAAGATTGAAAATTTTACTAAGTGTTGTATCTGTGTGAAATTACTTTTTCATCAAGCTTTTTCTTGGCTTATAAGTTTTTCAAACTGTTTTCTGATTGAGGATTTAAGTAGCTTTTTGGATAAGCTGTAAGGGCTTATAAGTTGTTTAGCCATAAGGATCCATCTTTAAGCTTATTTTTAAGCTCAAAATTGCCTTTTGTGCTGTTTGGTATGCCTGTTTTTAGCTATTTTGCTCTTTTGCTTATTTTTGCTTATATGCTTATTGTTTCTGCTTAAGTTAGGCTTAGAATTGCTTATTAAGTTAGTTTAAGTTCATGTTAGCTTATTTCTTTTAAGGTAGAACTTATTTGAGCTTATTTGCATCTTAGTTTAAAAATCTTAAGTATTTAAGCCTGTGTTTTGATTGTTGCTACATGTTCTTTGAGTTCCATATTTAATCTGTTTGAAGGTTAAAAGTTCATAAGGTTCTATTTGTGTGCTTATTTTTAAGCTCAAAAGTGGTGTTTTGTTAAAATTGAAAAAAGTTTTCTAAGTGTTGAAAAATGAACAAACAGCTTTTTCATTAAGCTTTTTAAGGGCTTATTTTTGTTTCAAACTCCTTTTTGATTAATGATTATTGTAGCTTATTGTTAGAGCTTTTCAGTGGTATAACTCATTAAGCCATAAGGATCCATCTTTGAGCTTATTTTTAAGCACAAAAGTGCCCCCTTGCTGTTTGTATGCAGTTTTTGGCTTAAGTGAAATTTGGCTTATTTGAGCTTATCTGCTTATTTTCCTAGCTTAATTTAGGGTTAGTATAGCTTATTAGGTTAGTTTAAGTCAATGTTAGCTTATTTCCTTTAGAGTAGAGCTTATTTGAGCTTATTTGCTATTTAGCTTAAAAATTCTAAGTGTTTTAGCTTTTTAAGTATTCTGCCTTCTTTAGCTTAATATAGTTGCTTATTTTTGATCATTTATGCTTATTAGGGGTAGTTAGGTATCTGTTATAGCTTATTTGTCATTTTCATTAGCTTATTTGATCATAAAAAGCTTAACAGATAGGCCATTTTAGCCTTTTAGTATATAAGCAAACTGTCACCCTTTAGAGCTTATTGTTGTGCTTATTTGTGAATTATAAAAATAGTGTCTTTTCAAAAAGTGCTTATTTTTAAGTATTCTAAAAAGTTGCAAAAAAATGGCATTTAAAAAGCATTAGGGAAGGTGGAAATCCCAAGTGAGCGAGGCTCGAACTCAGGACCTCAAAACCCTCAACCCAACGCTTTATACCCAACACACTCAACCATTGTGTTACAATAGCTCATCCGGTAGAGCTTTGCAAAATCTATTACTTACACCCTTTTTGAACCTAATAAGCCTAAGCCACTTCGTGGCTTATTAGAGGCTTTTTAGAGCTTATTTGATAAGCTGGATTAGCCAGCTTATTTTTTTTGCATTCTTTACATCATTTAGGACTTTTCCTGTTTTTTTTAGAATTTTTTATTCTTATTTGTTATTTTTAATCATTTTTCGAAAGTTAAAATTTTAAAAGGTCATAAAAAAATAGAAAAAGTTTTCAAAAAATTACAAAAAAATAGTTTTTAGTTTTAGATAAAATCTTTTAGGTTTACAAGCATTAAAATCATTTTTTACCACTTTTAAATTTTTATTTTGATTTTTAGCTTTTAAAATTAGTTTTATAAAATAGATTTTCATTATAAAAAGTAGTTAAAAATAGTTTTCTTAATTTTTATCATATTTTAGACTTTTCTAAGGTAGAATGTCATTTTTTAGAATTTTTAGGTATTAATTTGCTATTTTCTAGAATTTTAAATAGATTAAATTAGATTTTAATTCATAAAAAATTATTAAAAAGCCAAAAAAATATAATTTTTTTAGAAAATTTTCTTTTGTCATTTTAGAGGTTTAGAAACTAAGTTTGCATTTTTAGGGCTTAATTTTGATATAGTTGATAATTTAGCGCGTTTTTAGGATTCCCGTTTTGCGTTTTTAGTTTAATTTTAGTGCCCTTAATAGTTTTTAGTTTAAATTGCCTTAATTTTCCCGTAGAATTAGAATCCCAATCAAATTGGTCCCATTCAAGCATCGATTCTCATAACGACTTTTGACTTTCCATTGCATTCCTCATCGGGGAAACGACCCGGGAATCGTACTCCCGGATTACTATAATTGTGATTTTTTTGATTCCTACCCTCTTATCTTTATATATTATATATTATAAGTATATCTTATATTTATATTTATATATTATAAAAAAGGTGTAGATCAGAAGCGATCAGTTTTTGGCGCCGCTGCCGGGGAGAATTGTCTACGATTGTTAAAGCCGTTTGAAAATTTGTGTTTGAAGATCCTTTCGAGTGAAGTTATTTTGTTTATTTTCATAAAAAAAAATACAAAACGAATTTTCTTTTCTTTTATTAGTATATATAATATAAAAAATCAAAAAAATCTAAAATCTAAAAAAAAAATCAAAAATTTAAAAACATTGTCCATAAAAAAAGAAATAAAATAAAAAATTCACCAAGTTGGTAAAAGAACACCAATAAATAATACTTTCAATTGAAGTATTATCCATCAATAAGTTCCCGAACCAAAGAATCAAAAACTTACCTTTTGTGTCACTTGCGAGGTACGCTTCACCTTTGAAAGATAAACAAACTCAAAGAGGAGTATAAA
>BQNB010106079.1:0-21763 GCA_026074375.1 Tanacetum coccineum | reverse complement strand
ATATGGGACCTAATGTATGAACTCTGATATTTTGCTATGGCATCGAATGAAATCTTATCTTAAAATGTCCATTTAAGGTTGTTTTCTATATCTTGATTGTTATACTTTGACGTAGCACCCCATTGTTACCATTCCGCTGCTACCTGATTTTGGGGGTGTTAATCAGAAAAGTAAGTAAGGATCAGGGAATACGCGCGCATGGATATCAAATAGCGATGAAGGATTCTGTATTTAAAAATGAAAGAAAAGAAAACCTTTAAACTTTGTGGTTATAGACTAGGTTTTGAAAATGACCCAGTTCCCTATAACCTTGGCTCTGGTACCATCTGTAACACCCCCAAAATCAGGTAGCAGCGGAATGGTAACAATGGGTGCTACGTCAAAGATAATAAAAGTTGCATTGAATATAGATAAAACACAGAATCCGTCTTCATTGATATCCGCCACGGCTCCCGTCCAATCTTCATACCCTAGGACCTGAAATTACATGCTAAAAGTCAACACAAAGGTTGAGTGAAATCATAGGTTTATCGGTAAAAAGGGTGGACTACAAGATCGAAGTAATAGTAGACTCTGAAACACATTCAGTAGTCCAAAACGTTTATTATTGCACTAAGCTCATGACCCTGAAGCCTTAACTAGATTTGTGCCCCAATCAGAATATAGGATGCTTGCCAACAACCTAACACCTCTCAATGTTAAATGCACCTTGATCAAACTAGTGACCCAAGGAAAGGTGGGGATTGTCAGTCCCGATAGATCTATCCACAACACTCGCGCTTACTACAATAGCAATTAACGGTTCATGATAAATAGGGACTTCACGGCAATAAGGTAACTTAGCAATAATATTCAGGCAGAAATCTGGATAGCATACACTTTGTAAACATTTTGAAAACACTTAGAAAAACACTTGTGTCCAATAGTAAAACAAGCAATGTAATTCACCCCGTAGATTTTATAAAACAATCACGTAGTAAAAAGGGGGCTATGAACTCACCTCGAGTGAATGGTAATCAACAAGTATTCACAATAGAAAAATGCGTCACGAAGGAATCTGAAGGCAACCTAATCCAATATAGGTCGTATAAGTACTAAACACTTTGATTATTTATAGGTCGTATAGCTCATCATACTATCGTTCGGGCTATCATAATTAAGAGGTCATGTAGTGACGTATGAGGAGCTAGGACACTTTAAATCGTAAATCTCGTAAATGTCGTAACTTATTCGTTTTAACTCCGTTTTTAGCGATTCTTTCGAGCACGTCTTCGTATTTAAAAGTTTTATCGATTTATTGATGTTTTAAAAGTATAAGTTTCTATGGTGAATAGTAACTTTTATAAAAATAGTTTTATAAAAGTATATATTTAACGTAAACTTGAAATCGTCGTATCTTTTTCGTTATAAATCGGTTTTTCGAGTTTCTTATCATTTTGGAATCGTCATGAGGCGTACTATCTTTATAAAACATCATAGGGCTGTTACCATACACGAACCAAAACAGCCCCTATATATCTTTTGGGGTTTATTTATATAACTTTGTTTTTATATACTTTTTAACTTCATAAATTACCACAAGTCCTTTATAACTCTTTATATCATATGCCATACATATTATTATGTCCATTAGTCCATGATATATTCAACCACATAACACATGAATAAGTGTACAAAATTATAATCACAAGCAAAAATATGTTTTACATGTTTAAAAACATCCTAATGGTGATTTTGCCATATAGAACCAATATATGCATAAAATGATAAATGTAAAGACATAAAGGGTTTTAGATAACCTTATGGTGATGTATGATGATGACCAACACAATCTAAACCCTTGTTTAGATTACAAACCAAAGCTTGCACAATCAAAGAAACCCTAAACCCTAATCTTCCATTTTTCTTGCTTAACACTTGTAAAGACTTAACCAAGCCTTCAAATCTTCTTAGGACATCTTAGATATATAGTAGGAATGTGTGTAAATGTGTTAAATAAAATTTGGTATGGATTTGGTGTGTTTTCTTGTTGTTGCCGTGAGCTAAAGGAGGAGGGGGAGGAAAGTTTTGTGTTTTTCACCTTTAAAATGAGAAGTGTGTGTGTATGTTACTAGCTAAAGGCCTTATATACTCCAATTGCTAGTCAAAGAACATGTAGAGCAAAACATGGAAGTCCTTATGGTCTTGTTGGATAAAGAAGGGATTATCCCATGGTTTTAAGGAATGTGTTTGTTATCTAGATATTTTCTTTGTTTTCTATCTATGAAATCGGTTGTATATATGTATGTAAGTAAGATATTGTGTTAATTTTTTAGGTATTGGGTATAAAAGTGGGTATTTGTTGAAGCGTAGAAAAGTTTTGGTGCTTCCGGGTATGCCTAAATGTATTTAATTGCGAAACGTAATTATTTTACGTAACCAATAAAAATAAAATATAAAAAGTTGATTATTACTTTCGTAAAAATAATATATTGCTCGCTTGACGAAAACTTTAATTCGTTTGGTGTCCGTTTGCGCTAATTGATAATTTATAGCTTACGCGATTTAACTTAACTAATAAAATTAAAAGTAAACACGTACGAGGAAGAAAAAAAATAATTAGTGAAATATATGACGTCGTAAATGACCTGAAAATACGGAATGTTACGGCCACCGTCGTCACCACCATCGTTTCCGTTTATTATTCCGTCACCTGAATCGTGCAAGGTCACGTTTTGTTTCCTTTTGTTTTTGTAGCCAATGATCCGATGGTGGATTTGTTTTGCTGGTTCTAGTCTTTTTTTTTCCAGCTAGATGGATGGATCTAGAGAACAAGTAGCAGTTTCTTTTATGTCCGGTGTGGGTGTTTGTTCATTTATTTCATTTAAAGTCGGCTACTTTATTTAGTTATTCATGTTTTATGTTATCTCTAGTTCGAGCTTTCGTGATTTCACCGCTCGAACTACGAGGGAGTGTTAGTAGATAATTAGGCCCAAGCCCGACTTGTGGATTTGGGTCATTAGGGTTTACTTATGTTTTCACTATATATATTGTGGCTCAATAATAAATCATACCTCAAGAGTTTTCTATCATTCTACAAAAACTAATCACTTGGTAATCGCGGTGGAAAACCGGTAAACCTTATTATTGAAATTTTTTAAAGCATACTATGCTAGATGAGACCCATAAATTAACAGTATAAACTTTTGAAATACCTGCGATATAAACTAACATATACACTCCCTAGGTACTAGGTAGGCCCTATGTCGTTTAACTTTCATTTCATTAGGATGCCCACTATGGCTCGGTCGACCGACTCGGTCGACGTCGGTCGATGTCGGTCGCCGCCATAGTGGCACGTCGGTCGCCCACTCGGTCGCCGGAGACAAACTTTGAAAAACGTCGTCTGCACAATCGATGTCGTGTGTGTGGTTATTCTGTTTGTATATTTTTTTTCGTGTGTGTGTTTGTGTGTGCTGTGAGTTAAATTTACAAGGAAAAAGATGAAAATGTGGGTGGTATGTATATATTTTTACTCCTCATTTTTAGCCCAACATAAATACATATTTGCTTTATATTGAAAGCCCATTATAGCAAATATAAGTATTGAGTAGTCAAATTATATATTTGTATACAACAATACAAATTATACTTAAAATGAAGATCGTCTTATAGCGGTAAAAAGTCGCATATAGGTTGTTGGAGAAAAAAAAGTTAATGTGACACCGAAAAGCGTAGGTTGCTACCCCTTATCATGGTGAGTAGCCTTATGTAGGTCGCTACATTGAATTCGGTCAATAGACCTACCAACCAAAGTACATAAACATTACTCCATGAGTAAATTCACAACCACCTCATTCACCCTCACCATCTTTCTTTATATTTACCTTTCTCCTTCTTGACAGAAATCTCAAAAACCACCATTAAAATTGCCACACAACAACATCGTCCCCGAAATCTCGCTTCAAATCCATCTTAACCCATTACCGGAAAACAACACAAACTTCTACATCAGTCAATCTCTATCGTGTAGATGCTATGTCGTTCTATACAGTAGTGCGGTTATTAGTTATTTCATCAACATGCCTGCACTCTTTTTGTCTTGACAACACCATTGTTGTTGTCTGTGGTTTAGAAGTCATCATTCGTTTTGAATATTATGTCATGCTTCTTCTTATTATTTTGATGTTAATATCATAAAAACAATTATTTTTCAAGCAGATAAAGATGTATAAGTCTCTTGTAACTAATGTAAATGCTTTTAAATTTTTTTATATTAAAATATCAATACTCGGTTCTTGAAATAGGACTAGTATTTTCTCATATTTGGTACTACTAGTTCAGTATATTATAATTTGTGAAAAAATAGCAATTTTTGTAACTGGATCTGGATGTGTAGTTCTATTATTATACATGGTTCGGATCGGTCAACCACTAATATTTAAAAATAAAAACCGAAACCAAATCATCACAAGCTTTTCTTTGTTTGGGATTGAGCGGTTTGGCTCGGTTTGTGGGTTTCTCGGGTTTTTGAACACCCTTAGTATTTAAATTACAAGTTAGTTTTCTAGAATTTGTGTTTAGATAATGCTTGTTACCACAAATTTTACTTCAGAAACTCCACTGTTTGCGGCTGTATAGAATTGATTCCTATGTTTAACTATTTCTTATTTTTATTTTAGTTTCATCTTGATTTTATTTTTTCAGTTAAGAAACTAGTTAGTTAAAATGATTTTTTTATGTAATTATAACGTTTTTGTTTCTTGTCCTATAGTAGTCTTTTATGATATGTATTCATGTTTAACATATCATGATTTAATGTTAAACATGAATACATATCTTTGTTACCCATTTACTTTCAATTGGTTACTAGCTAAAAGTAGTCTTCTAAAACATGGATACATACCAATTGTTGCCATCCTTTAAACATGAATACATAACTAAATCTCATATTACTCTACATAACTCATATAGAAACCTGCGGATCCAAAGCCGAAACAAGGCCGGGGAAGACCACATAAACCTGTGGATGAAAAACCTGCAGATCCAAAGCCGAAACGAGGCCGGGGAAGACCACGGATAGACAAACCCGTGGATCCAAAGCCGAAACGAGGCCGGGGAAGACCACCCATTATCACTCGGTATATTTCTGTATTCTTATAAGTTTTTTTTGGCTTTAACAATTTCAGTATATTTTAGTAACTAACTAGTACTTTTATCAGCTCACTCGATGCTGCTGCTGATCCTGATCCTTATTTCTTTCGTCAGTGTTCCAATTTTGTTGAGAGGGCTCATTCACACATCAAGGTTTCCTTTGTTCTTAGTCGTGGTTTTTTATCTAGTGTACTTGAATCAACAAGCGTGCGTCACTTATTGATTTTCGTCACTCTTGCAGGAAGTTGTTGATATTAGGAATCGTTTAAAGAGAACTGCTGAAGGTTTCCAGCCACTTATGTCTTCTTCTTCTTCATTGGATACATATGGTATCGCTCAATGTATTAAGTATCTAAAAATGTTTAAATACCTAAACCTTGTATTTTTTTTGTGCAGGTAAAATGATCAATGGATGTTTGGATACATATAACCGGGCGAAGGAAAGCTTTGTTAAGGTGCAAAACGCATATGAAGACTTCAACGGTATACTTTTTTTTCAGTTAACTTTTGCTTGTTTTTGATTGACACCACTAGGATCCTAATATAGAATCGGTAGCAATGCAACTAAACTTGGGTTATCAAATATAGAAATGATAGCTGAAAGCCTAATGTGTTATTAATGGAGTAATTGAACGATTAAAGGGATTGTTACAAATGAGGAAGAGAGAAATTCGTTTTTTCAAAGATAAATGAAAATGAAAAGTAAATTGACTATAAATCAAGAATGGGTGGGAAATTCGGTTAGTCACATGTGTGGACTACAAGACACGTGCACCTTACGTGGCTTGGGTTTTAACCATCCCACGTGCACCTCACGTGCCACACAAGTTCTATACGTATCAGTTTTCACCGCTAATCACAAGTTTTCTTTGATTTCAGGAACATTTCGCGTGTATCTACGTGTGAAACCACCATTGGCGGGTGAAACTTTGGTCAAGTTTGATGTTTTAAATGACCTCAGCTCAGTCACATCATTAAAAACAACATCAATATTCGAGAAGTTGAATCATGTGTTTCTAAACAACGAATCTCAAGGTAACTAGTTGATTGACTTTAGTCTTTATAATTTACCGTAGTCAATTATGCCTTTATAATTTACTGTTTTATGTTTTTCGAGGTGATGTTTACGATGAAATCAAACCCATGGTTCAATGTGTTGTTGAAGGAAGCAACTTATGCGTCTTAGCATATGGCAAGAGTGGAAGCGGGAAAACATACTCTATGGTGTGTACTTTAATACTGATTTACCCTCTTTGTCCTTTCTCCTTATATTTTTTCATTGTTGTTTTTAGTTTGGCCCTTCAAAAAATGGCATTGTTAAGGATGATACTTATATTTTTTCATTGTTGTTTTTAGTTTGGCCCTTCAAAAAACGGCATTGTTAAGGATGATAATGGTGCTGAAAGGGGGCTTTGCGAGTTGGCTATCGAAGAACTCTTCGATCTGATGAAGCCGGATCGTGATTATATCATGTGAAGTGTTCTGTTTGCAATGGGTTGAGATTTTAGAGAGAAAAAATTAATTTGCTTGATACTAAGAGCCCCTCCATTCCCGTTGAAGTGAAATCCTTATCCGAGACATTAGAAATGCTCAAAAAAGGGTTTAGGAAGAGGACTTGTCGTGAAACAAAATTTAACTCACAAAGTAGTCGGTCCCACTGGTTAGTATTTAGAAGTGCATGCACACTCACGTTTTCAACCCCCCCCCCCCCCCCCTCACAACAACACACACACCCCCCGAACGCAAACGATAGTGATCCAGTTTTTATTGATTTGAGCTTACTAGATTTCAAACTTAAGGGGGAGGCTGCTAATGGAGAAACCATTCGTGGTTTTCTCTGAATGGTGGACGAGTAAAAAGCTCAATGTTCCTACCAAATAATCAACTTCTATAAATTCCGAACTGCACTATTTGGATCTAATGATTGAGGCTTTATCCAAGAACCAATAACATATCCATATTCCTTACAAAAATCATACTCTCACTAGATCCCTTGTGGCGTCTCTAGGTAATAAAACCAATAAAGTTAGTAATTATTATTATTATCTTTATAGAAATAATCTGTATTACAAATTATTTATGTTATGTTATTTTATTTTAGGTAATACATATTATTTATGTTTTGTTATTTTCTTTTAGGCAATACAGATTATTTATGTTATGTTATTTTATTTTACAGATTATTTATGTTATGTTATTTTATTTTATGTAATAAAATAACTAGGCATTGTAATCATAAATTAACATCCATCGTGAAAACATAAGTAAAGAAGCAGTTGAATTTGCAAACCATAATAATGACAAGAAGACGAGGGAGGCACTGATCTTTGAGGCAATCAAAACAAAGAAACAAAAACAAGACTGAAAGAGTTGCAAGTGCCATAGATCAAGACTTTTAGGAGAACAATTGCAGTAGTATTAATGTTTTCATTTCTTAAGTAATTTTAGTAATACTTTGTAGTTTATGAACAGTTGTTAATCCTTTCCACCAGTGGTACATGGTATGCCAGAGAACCCCTTTGGGGTTGCTCTGAGCTTGGCGGTTACCTAGTCGTCGAGGGACTTCTCCGATTAGCACTGCTGAGTCATGCCACCTACCCTGAGCGAAAGTGCTTCCCCCACTGGGATTTTGGTTTAGACTGGTAATCTAAGATGCCATTGGTGGTACTGTAGTTTGTATCACATTTTGGGGCTTTAACTGGTAATTTAGGATGCCATTGGTGGTACCATAGATTGTATCACATTTTGGGTAATAAAATAACTTTATATTTTATCTACGTTCTTTGTTGTTTTTTTATCTTCTCCTGGTCTATGTTTTTTCATTTTCCTTATCATCTTAACCTCCTCTTCTGATTTTGATTCTGTTTCATCTTCGTCTTCACTTGTATTGTTTCTCAATTTCTTTTCCTTTTGATTAGAAGCTTTTGTTTTCTTTTTCATTGGTTCTCGCTTCTTTCCCTTTGCCACAGACAACACTTCATTCTCGCTATTGCTTCCTCCATCCTGCTCATTTGATTCCATATCCTCTTCTTCTTCAATGTTCCTCGTCGTTTCCTTTTTGTAGTTGCAATTTCTTTCCTTTTTCTGTATTTTTTTGTCCTCTTTGTCTTTTCATCAATGATTTCTTCATTTTCACTTTTGGTTGCTACACGCATCTCATCCTCATTGTTTTCTCCTTCAATCTCATTGTTCAGATCTTCGCTATCGGATTCTTCACTTTGTTCATTTTCAATTTCGGATTGTCTTCTCGCATCACCTTTTGTGAATCTTTTTGGTGATTCTTCCATGTTTACTTTTGTTTGTTTTCCAGTTTTTTTCAACTCTCCTTTGTATGTGCTCTTTTTACGCTATGCATATTATAACATCAATATGTGTAGATAGTATGATATCATATTGAAATCATATATGATTTTACATTAGATTCCTTTTTACTTGAATTATCATATGTGATACTTCTAAAAATATTCTTTATTGTGTTTGGTCTATTTTTTGAATAATGCCATGTGTTTGGATCTTCTTTGTTATTAAGTTTTATCATATGTGATATCATTTAGAAATCATGTGATTTTACATTAGTTTTTTTTATTTGAAGTATCATTTGTAAAAATACTTTTTTTTGTGTTTGTTCATTTATGCCTTTGGATCTTCTTAAATTAGTATTTGTTTCATATATATATCATATATGTTATACTCGTCTTGTTCTTTGTTGTTTTGAGTTATCATATTTGATAGCTGTATTTAACAAGTTTTGAAAAAGCAATCATATGTGCTTTCTGAAAGAAATTATATATGATTTAATATGTAGTTTATATTTTATCTACCATCAATCTAATATGATAGGAAACTTGTTAAAATCTATTTCAGCATCGATGCTAATTCAAGTAAAAAGGAATTAGCATTTCTATTATTAATTATTAATTTAACTTTTTGATAAGGTAATTAATAATGGTTGGCTAAAACAAGTATATTTTTATTTTCTTCGATGTAGTTATTTTATTACCTAAAATAAAATAAAACATAAGTAATAATATCCATGAACATGGCACTAGTTATTTTATTGCCTATTTATTTTATTACCCAAAATGTGATACAATCTATGGTACCACCAATGGCATCCTAGATTACCGGTTAAAGCCCCAAAATGTGATACAAACTACAGTACCACCAATAGCATCCTAGATTACCAGTCTAAACCAAAATCCTAGTGGGGAAGCACTTTCGCTCAGGGTAGGCGGCATGACTTAGCGGTGCTATTCGGAGAAGCCCCTCGACGACTAGGTAACCGCCAAGCTTAGAGCAACCCCAAAGGGGTTCTCCAGCATACCACGTACCCCTTCCCAGTGGAAATGATTAACTGTTTATAAACTACAAACTATTGCTAAAATTAGTTAAGAAACTAAAACATTAATACCACTGCAATTGTTCTTCCAAAAGTCTTTCAGTGCCTCCCTTTTCTTCTTGTCATTGTTATGTTTCGCAAATTCAACTGCTTCTTTACTTATGTTTTCATGATGGATGTTAATTTCGTGACTCAGCATCTTTGCAGCAAACCTCACCCTCATCATTATTATATCATGTGTATTTCCTTCATCTTCTTCTGGGAATTCGAGTTTCCAATTCCTCACAGTCTCTCCATTGTAGTTCTCCATGTGCATCATCAAGAAAACACCACAATCTGTGTCATTTTTGTTTGTTCCCCATTTAGGTCTTAGTATTGTTGGCTTTTTGTTCAACACATCTATAGCTCTTGGATGTTGCACTTCTTTAAGATGCATGGAAAACATGTTTTTCTACAGAAAATAAAAAGAGTTTATACTTTGTGATATTGTGAATATCATATATGATAATACATGATTTCAGAAATATAATCATACATATAACATTTAGTTACTTACCAGAAGATCGCAGACCGTCTTATACTTTGCGTCATACGTCATCTGTGTTTTCGAGTTGTCGATTATCACTGTAGTTCTCTTTAAGAAGTTGAAGACTACGAGGTAGTAGTGTTCATGGGCGATGATAGGAAAAAATGTCTATATAATTTGAAATGTATTTTTGTATCAGTCTTGATGCAAATAATAGAATGTTTATAATCTAAGAATAGGTGTAGCAAGTTTGTTACCATTTCTAGATCTTTCATCTTTTTCGATTCAGTGTCTTTCTTGAACTCGCTTTTCATTGTATCAGAAAAGGCTTTATATTGCTTCTTCTCATCATATTTTCCATCAGCCTTCTTCCACTTAAACATATCTTTTGTCTGTTTTGATAGAGCAACACATTTTATGTTTATCAAACAAGTATATATTTGCAGTTTTTTATTTTTAAAGGTTTAAGGTACTTAGAATCATCCCTGTGTGGAAAAAGTGCTTGGTTTTCTTTCCTTTGCTGTCCATCTCTTGTTCATGGTTTAAAACTAAGCAGTAGGTGTCAATGACATTAGATTTGATTTTCAAGTTTGGGGCTAATGTTTGCATATAATCCCGGATCGTTGCATTTCCTTCTTTTGTTTCAAAGATAAAGTCGCTACATAAAACAAATTATATATGTATATCATATATGATATTATGTGAAGAAATTGAAATAATAAATGTAGGAAACTAGAAGGGGGGTTGAATAGTTTACCGGTTAATTATCCGTTTTAGAACTTTGCTTATAAAATGGTTTGATTCGAGTTGTATGTCAATCAATCAACAATATGAATCACAAGTAAACTATCTAATGTAATGCACTAAATAAATAATAACAATATAAAGATATAAGGAAAGAAACGATCAAACCAATACACCAAGATTTATAGCGGTTCGGCTTCGAAGCACCTCTTCGTCCTACTCCACTCCCCGAGTACTCCACTCGATATTTCACTATGTCAATAAGCTCCCTTTAGGCGAAGAAAACCTTTTACACGTAGCTTACTTTCTTTTCCGACACTAAGCTAGATGTTGAGTCATAATCTTAGCTAGAACTAATCTAAGACTTCACTAAGTCTTTATACACTCACAAGATATATACTCTTGGATTGACACACAATCCAATTTACACAAATACATAATTTACACTATTAGATCTACACATAATCCAATTTACACAACACCATAAAGAAAATATAATGAAGATTTATGATCTTGAGGAGGAGGAAAGAGATCACTTGATAACAATTCATTTCTAGATGAATACGATTGTTCTTCTCTTGCACTTGATTAGAAGAAGGGAGGAAGAAGGAATTAATCACTTAAAACAAGATCAAGATATGTTAGTGATCAAGATATGTGTTTTAGAAAGAAAGGAAGAAGAGAGAATAACAGATCTAAAAAAATTCATAGCAAGATGTTGTGTTTTTCAGACAGGGTAGCCGAGTATTTATAGGGACAAAAAAATGACCGTTGCTGGTGGCGATCCCGACGGTCCCTTATATATAAGGGGGCCGCCAGGCCTAAAAGGGGGCCGCCGCTAGACTCCGCTCCCTTTTTTGTCCTTTTGTGGTGAAGGTTGTATCTGTTATAGAACCTTTTATTTTTGGGGGAAAATTTAAATTTCAAATTTTATGTTTTTAATAAAACATTTTTTAATGAATAAATATTTCGTTTTTATATTTTTATAAAAACACATTTGTAGAAATGTAAGGTTTAAGGAAAATATGTTCTTGATCACTAATCATGTTTAATGATTTGTTTATCCATACCTTAAGTTATTAATCTTAGAAATAGAATTTTATGATTAGTAATTTATAAATGTTTAATTTATCATAAACGTTTTTATATTTTGTTATTATCAAAACATTGAGAGGTCAAAAATATAAATAACGTTTTTAGACATTATTTGTATTAACAATCTCCCCCTTTTTGATGATGATAAAACATAAACCCATTTAGTATAAAAAGTAGAAGTTTATAAATTATTAATGAGTTTAAATCTATTTCTCCCCCTTTTTGTCGAATCCAAAAAGGTTGATCGTCGAATTGTAGTAGAGAGAAAGAAATCGACGATTGAAGACTCCCCCTTGATGTAAGCTCCCCCTTGTTCGGGGCACCAAGGGATCGATCTTACGATAATTTGTTTGCTACAAAACAAAGTTAGAAGTACAAGTGCAAACCAACATAGCACGACAAATATCTCAAGAGTATAATCCATTACTTTAAGACGCATAAAATAAAGAGAATTCCAAATATCCTAGAAAGATCAACATAACCAGATAGGACAATAATATTGAATACAACAAAGATAATGACAAAACATATTAAAGCATTGGTGAACATGAATCTAAAAATACATTAATCCTAGAAAATTCATGATTCATAGACATGACTTTTAAACAAAATGTCTTTGGGTCATCCATTATTAGGCCATTTGAAAAAGGTCTATGGTTGAGGTGGAAAATAGGTTGTGAAGGCGGTGGTTAGGAGATACTCAAGATGAGCAAACATAATGTTCACTCATCTCGAAGGTTCAAAAGGAGGATTACGGTTTGTGGAAGAAACAAATACAATTGATTCATGATAGTCATGAATTAGTTTGATAGATATATTATGGATGGCCCATGATAGGAGGTTGAGGTGGTGTGGGGTGATGTGGCAAGAATGGACTTTGAGAGTTTTCAAGAGGTTGTGTGGTGATAGTGATAGAGTGATATCCAATGAAGGAATGCTTTGGAGAGGTTAAGGATTAGATGGCCTAGGAGGAACATCCATTAAGTTTTGAATAAAAGGATTTTGAGGTTGTGAAGGAGAATTTGTTCATTTGTAGGAGGTGGTGATACTATGTAGCTTTGATTAAAAGGAAGATGAGGTGTTTTCATGACTTGAGGTGGTTTCTTTGGTTGATGTAGTTTTGGATGGTGCATTTGGAGGAGTTAGAGAAGAATAGGTTGTTGTAGGAGATGGTGTGGAGAGGTTTTCATTGTTACTATTTAGGTCAACAAATAGTTGCTTTAGTGGTATGATTGTTAGTTTGATTTTCTTGAACCCATGGGAAGAAGATACTTGTGTGTCCATGGAAGTTTGAGGTATGAGTGGTGAAGGGATATAGAAGAGTTCATGATTTAAGATGTAAGAGATGGATTGGTAGAAGATATAAATGTGCATGTGGGTTTTGAAGTTTTAGATTACCAAAAATGTTTTGTCAAAATTGCAAAATTATAGCTAGGCCTAGATTGGGAATAGTGGTCCAACGCATAGAAAATTCCAAGAGGTCACAGTAGAAGAATATGTGACCTCTGATGGCGGTCCCTTAAATACATGGAGGTCCCATATATATTAGGGGGCCGCCCAGTATTTTAGAGGGCCATTTTCTAGAGACAGGAAACTTTTTCTAGAATTTCTTGATATGCTGTATTAAAAAAAATTCTAAATTTCCCTTTTCAGTCAATCCTATTTAATCAGTAATCATCTATACTTATTATATCTAATCTTTCACAATATCCAAATATCGTGAGTTTCTATGAGGGAAGCATATGTAGGTCAAAATTTATCAAAAATAAGCATGCATAATATCATTATATAGCAAAGAGTCATCAAGGTGAATGCAAGCATTGGTTAGGAATGAAAATATCAAAAGATCATTCATGGCAAGCTAAGTTGCCCATACTAAGTACTAAGTTACTAGTAAGTAGCACAAGTTTAAATACCTAAGCATAATATATTAGTAAATAATATAGATAAAAATGTCATAAAGTAATTTCCCTCATAGCTCACTTCTTCATGTTTCTTCATAACCTTCTGAGACTTTTTTCGATTGACCTTACTCCACCACGCTGCTCATCTCGTAACTGTACTTGACGGTTGATGATTTTGGTTTGGCAGGTGTAAAATGGTTCCAAGTGAGGGTCAATGTTAGGTTGGTTTTGAAAAACTTGAGGAACTTGATTGGATAAGGAATTGACATAACGAATAGGGGAAGGAGTGCTTGCACGTGAGGACCCTTCGTCATTTCCATCATCATCATCATCATTGAGATGAGATGAGGATGGTTGATCGAAGGTTGAAGAGGAAGTGGATGGACGACCTCTTCTCGTGCCACAATCCATTTTGGGTTTTCGCTCTAGTTAAGCGGCAAGAGGATTCATTGACACGAACATCGACAAGACAGGTATGACACGTTTTGTACAACTCAGGATATTCATTCATGATAAATTTAAACAAACGGGTTAATAGCATACCATAGGGTAGAATTAACTTAGCTTTCTTAGTGACCTACTCCATTCGATTCACCATGTAATAGGCAAGATTGAATCTTTCAGAGTGTACAACGGATAAATGTAGAATACACATATTCGTTAATGCCTAAAATAGCCCAAATAAACCCAAAACAGACCAAAAATGGCAAAAATATGCTTGTATTTATGTTTTGTGTATGCAGGTACGGATATATCAAAAATCACATGAAAACCGTCAAAAATAAGCAATCACGGACACGAGAACGGAAGAGTGAACAAAAGCCAAAAGCAAAGCCAGGAAAAGTCAAATCCTCAGTCTACTCTAGTCAATCATGGTCAATAAAAGTCAACAAAGTCCAAAAATAACCCCTTACCTCTTATTGGGCCTTAAAGACCCTAATGGGCCCAATAACCCCATACCCGGATCACAAAGCCCAAAACAAAGCCCACTTCCCTTTTTAATAAACCACAAGGGCTAATCTTGCACATTTTGAAAGTTATTTATAACTAGAAATTGGAAAAGAGAGCACAAGGGCTAAATGTGCAAACTCCCTAAAGTTCAAACCGTATTTTACCCCTTTCAGTTATACCTTGGCGCCAAAGAGGGAATTACTGTTCATCATCACCCTCGTTTTACCCCCATGGTAAAACAAAGGGCAAATGAAAATTGATGGGCAAGTTAGTCAATTTAAGGAAGCCCAAGTACAATGGCAGGGTCAAAGAGGTCAAATCAATAGTCATTCATTAACTCTCAAGCTCAAAGCCACGTCAATCATGGAGAAAGCACAAATTCATATGGGTTTTTGTGCTAAAACACTCACAAAAGAAACACAATGTCATCCAAAAGGGAATGACACGCTGGCAATCTTCAGGTGTCCACACAATGATCCAACGGCTCACAATAGCTCCTCCAATGATTGGGAAATGAATGGCAGAGATTGAAGGATTGAAGAGCAAGGCAAGAGGGCTAGAATCTTCTTTGTTCACCTATAAATAGGCCTCACCTCTCACACACGAGATATCTAGTTTTTTTTTACACATAGCTTTTTAATTTAGTTGTAGTTTAAATTTTAGCTTAATGATGTTTTAATATTGTAATTTTCCTTTAAAAGTATTGTAAGCAAGTTTTTAATGAAATTCAGTTTTACTTAATCTTTCCAAATTTCTTTTTCATAACCCTCCCTTAATTTTTTTAAAGCCAAAGAGTCCTCCAATAAGCTAATAGCTCAACTAAACTCTCTCAGTCTATAAGCAGAAATAGAGGCAGATTTTAATACTGAAATTAGTCATACCTAAACCATTAAAAAGTTAATTACATTGATCATGGAATTCATTGGGATTAAGCTTTTGGAAGGGGATCTTAACTTGGAAGAGATCCCAAGGACTTATACCCTAGCGTATTAATAAGCTAGGGAGCTTGTAGCTGCCATTAATGGTCCTTCTGTTTAGCTGAAGGCTTAAAGTAAGTCTTCATTTATTTTTCTTATCTTTTAATTCTTAGTTTAGATCTGCTTATCTACTTATAATCTGCTTATCTAGTTGCTTATTTGATCTTATATCTGCTTTTAGGTGTGCATATTAAGCTTGATTATCCCTTTCTTTAACTTTTTGAGTTTTAGATCTTAGATTTTTATAAGCTGTTTTAAAAAAATATCATCAAAAAATCCAAAAATATTAGATTAGTTATAGCTTATTGTTTCTGGCTTGTTTGCCTATAGTTTTATGCTTATTAAGGTTGTTAAAATCCATTTGTTATCTGGTATTTAGGATTTAAATTCTTAATTTCTTTTTCATAAGCAAAAATGACTTTGAGCCTAGAAAAAGGAGTGTTTGGCACAGCTGTACTAACTACAAGTTAGTACTGCTTATGGCATTTTATGTCATTTGCATCAGATAGGAAAGAAAAACAGATTAAGACCATTTTCCAATTCTTTTTAAGTAGGTTAAAAATAGTTGTTAGGTTTTCATTTTTAACAGAAGCGTAGCTTATATATCATAGTTTTCAAGTTTACAAATAGTTTTAAAATTCTAGCTTATTTTGTCATCTTAATTTAAGCTACAACATTGCCTTTTGTCTTTTCAGTTTCAAAGTTAAGCTTTGCAGTACTAACATTAAGTTAGTACTGTTTGAGCTTATTAGAAGATTTACAGGGCCCCTTAAAAGTTATTTCTCTACTAGGTTATTTTTAGGATAATTTCAGTCTTAGAAGTGCTTTTCGTGCTTAAGCTTTTGCTTATTCAGTTTATTAAAGCTAGCAGTATTAAGTTACAAAGCTAGCAGTACTAACTTAAAAGTTAGTACCGCTGAGCTTATTTTAGTTTTTTTTATTTTTAATTCAACTTATGGATTGCTTCTTTGTGCTTATTTCTAGTTTATTAAGTTAGTCTTTGCTTATTTAGTTTATGTTCTCAGCTTATTAAGGTAGTTAGTGAAACAGCATTAAAAGTTTAAAGCTAACAGTACTAACTACAAGTTAGTAACCGGTGGTGGGCTATGCTTACTTAAGCTTAGGATTAAGCTAGCAGTACTAAAATTCAAGTTAGTACTGCTTAGCGTTTAAAATTCTCGTTTTGCGTATATTTTAGTTAAAATATAAATTCCCGTTGTTTGTTTTCATTCTATATAATTGTCATTTGCTTATTTTAATTTTGTCTTATCTTAGGTTTAGAATTTTAGTTTACATTTTTAGGGGTTAATTTTAGTTTACTTGCTGAATTGGGTCACTTTATTCATTTCCCGAATTTGTTAAGTGTTTTAATTGTTTTTCATTGCTTGTTTTAATTAGTCGTGATATAAAACCAATCAATCTTCGAACCCATTCAAATCAATATCCAATATCAAGCGAGGTTTCAATTTCTCAAATCATTGGGAAAACGACTCGGGAAATCCATACTCCCGGTAAAATATACGTATATTATATTATATATATATATATATATATATATATATATATATATTTTAAAGAGTGAATTTTCCTTAGGGAATTTTCTTAATTGCTCTTGTTGAAATATTATATTATATAGTGTATCTTTTTAACGTATCAAATTTTTGGCGCCGCTGCCGGGGATTTGAGTTAACGAATCTCTCGTTTTGTGTTTGTTGATAAGATTTGAAGATCCTTTCGTCCTCGAAAGTTTCATTTTTGTTAAAAAAATTCAAAAATCCAAAAAAAATCATAAAATAAAAAAAAATCATCTAACACAATAAAAAAGTAAAAAATCTATTTTTCTTTTCTTTCTAGGATATGATATCATATAAAAAAACACAAAAAAAATCAGAAATATAAAAAATTGTCCATTAAAAAAAATAAAATAAAATAAACAAAGTTGGTAATCGAACACCAACAAATAATATCTTCAATTGAGATATTATCATAAATAAGTTCCGGTGAACTTGCAATAGTTCCCAATTCGAACCAAAGATTTAACACTTACCATTTGTGTCTCTACAAAGTACGGCTCACCTTAAAAAGAAATTTTTAAGAGCTACCGTGAAGTAGTTGATTATTTGGTTTAAGTCTCTTTCGTGTAACCGTTAAAATTTGTAGTTGCTAAAAATTAAAAATCCAAAAAAATTAGTGTAAAATTTTTCTTTTAATTCTCGAATTTTCCTTTTTCAGTTTCTCTTTTAAGTGCATGCGCACTCGCTCCGCAAACATCGAACCGTAAACCCGTCGTAACAACTACAAACCCTACCGTTGTGTTGAACCTTGTAATTTAGAAGAGCCCATTCCCGGACCAACCATAGTCGCGATGGCGGATCGAGACTAATGGAGGAATTACTCCCCGTGCACAGCCACCGAGGGTACGGAGAGGCCAATTGTATTTTACCCGAAATCAAATGCCGATCACTTGAGATCAAAACTAATTTGCTTCAATTGGTTCAAGCGAACCCGTTTCATGGTTTAGAAAATGAGAATCCTCATGCTCATATTAATAGTTTCAAAAGGATCACTTCGACCTTACGTTTTAGGAATGTGCCTAATGATTGTGATTAAAGCTCATGAATGTGTTCCTTATTCGCTCGAGGAGGCCTCTAAAACTTGGTATGAGGAAAGAACCACCCCCGAATTCATTTGCCTTGGGATGATCTCGTTACCAAGTTTCGTTAACTCAATTGTTTTCCCCCCTTCCACAAATCACTCAACCTTAAGAACATAATTTCTTCGTTTATCTCACAAGAATTCGATGAATCTTTTAGTGAAGCGTGGAAAGTTTTAAGGGTAAACGCTTAGATCTTGTTCCCTCACCAGGATTTCGGAGTTAACACAATTGATACCTTTATAATGATAATTTAAACCGAGAACGACAATGACTCCTTAACTTCGCAGCGGGAGGTTAATTGTTAAGTAAGACTACTAGGGAAGCTGTTGAATATAATTGAAAATAAGTTCAAAAGTGTGTTATTCGATGAAATAAAACAAATGCCTTATAAGGTTTACTTCTAGGGGAAAAATGTTAGCAAAACGGATGAACGAATTGACAAACTTGCGGATCAACTTTCGACCTTAGTCGAAATTGTTTCCAAAAAGGTTGTTACTCCCGCACCGGTTAAGGCGGTTGAGGAAAATTGTGTTACTTGTGGTGGATCTCATGCATGGTATAATTGTCCGGCTACCGATAATAACCAAAATGTTTGTGCAACCACGGGAACTTATAATCAACAAGCCCCACCGAATCGAGTTAGTAATCAAATGGCACCACCTGGTTTTGCGCCGGTGCAAAATCAAGGTCAAAATAGGAAAATTAAAACATCAAAGTCAAGGGCATATTTTAATCCGAGGGAAAAAATTTTCAAAATCAAGGTTTTTGAAAGTTCAAGTTAATCATAGCTGCGAATTTTCAAAACCAAGGTTTCAAATCAACCGTAATTCAAATTGCCTAATAATCAAGTGAATGATTTTTTCTAATTACCAAAAGGGTCTAATGAACAACCGATTATGAATTTATAGCAATACCAAATCACTTCGAGTCAGAAAAGGAGAGTTAAGAACGAGTTCAAACCAGCATACAAGAATCAACAAACCGCTTGATGAGTCAAAATAAAGCCTTTTCAAAACACTTGCCGAATAATCTTCAAAACATTTTAAATGGTTTCTTTCAAGCCCTCTAACCCCCTCTTCGGGTACTCCTTCCGAGTACTAACGATTTCCTAACCGAAAGGGCGAGATGAAGCTTGCCACTACCCGAAGTGGTGTAGCCTTACGAGGGACCCCTCGAATCCACCTAAACCTTCTTCGAAAAGTAGTTGAACGAGAGACCGAGGAAAAAACGGATTGAGGAGCAAAATAATTTCCACGGAAAGGTACCGGCACAAATCCCACTCACCCGGTTGTCCCAAAACCAATTCCTGGAACCCGAGATTCCCGAGAACGGTACCTAAAATCAAACATTCCTATACCCTTCAAGACGTGACAACAAACGAATCGAAAAAAAGCACATCATACCAAAAAGAGAAGATTTATTCAAATGTTTCAAGATTTTTATGCGTTTTGATATAAGTTGTTTTGCAGATGCGTTAGTTTTTATAATGCCCGAGATTTGGTCCTACGATAAGGGATTTGTTAATGACATAAGAAAATTTCCCGCGAATTAGGCGAAAATTCCATTGAACGAGAATTTTCTCGTCAATGCCTCCCTTAAAAAGCTTCCCGAAAAGCTAGAAGATCCGAGTAAATTCCTTATTCCTTGTGAATTTCCGGGAATGGAGATATGTTACGCCTTGGCCGATCTTGGTGCAAGCATAAATCTAATCCCCTGTGGTTCGATTTTGGTAAAAAAATTTCCGTATGCCCGAAACTTTCACCGACCCGAATTGTCCTTTTAGAGTTAGCGGACCGATCCAAACTTACCCTAAGGTTTAGCCAAAGACGTCTACATTAAATTGGAAAATTCCACTTTCTCCGCCGTTTTGTAGTTGTCGTTTCGAACTGATCCCCGAGTAACCTCTATATACTTGGAAAGGTCATTTCTGAAAACCGGTCGTCACTTTAATTAACGTTTATGAAGGAGAAAATCACTCTCCGTGTATTGATAACGAAGCCATCACATTCAATTAGACCAAACCGACGAAATATACTCCTCACTACTAACAAATCCGGTAAATCGAATTGACATCTGTTGATGAAAATTTGTAGGAGTATGATCCGGAATTATTAGGATATTCCTAGAGATCGATTTTTCAAGTGGCAATCCCACGTCGACTCTGGAGCCGTTTAACTTCCGAATTCACTTTGAAGTAATCGATGCTTATCTTTATGACAAATCAATCTTCTTGGAAAGTAGATACATGATGATTGTGATACGGGAGGAAGATATTTAATGTGCTTGAGAACAATTGTTAATATGATGAACCCATTCACTCCCTCGAGGGACCTTAATCAAAGTGTAAGTTACCGAGGCCAAATCTTCAATTGAAAGAGCCTCCGGACTTGGAACTAAAAGACTGTACACATCTCACTAGAAATAAGCTATTCTTGGAAGAAAACGATAAGTTACACCGTCATCATAGCCAAAAGTTTTAAAAAACGATCAAAAGAACCCTCATTAAAGTTCTTAAATCTCAAACAGTGCCATTGCTTGGAAAAACCCGATATCAATGGTACTCGACCCCATTTTTTGTTTACTCATAAGATTTTTATGGAAGACGATTTAAAACCATTCCCGGTGGCACAAGGTCACAGACGGGAGGTGAACCCCGAAAATTATGAAGTCATTAAGGAAGGCGGTGATAAAAACTTCTTAATGCCGAATGATATACCCAACTCCGATCAGCCCGTGGGTTTTAGTCTAAATCCATTTGGATCCTAAAAAGGAGGAATGACCGTTGTTGCAAATGAAGAGAATGAATTAATTCTGACACGTCTAGTTACCGGGTGGAGAGTATGTATCGGTTATAGGAAGCTTAACGAAGTAACTCGTAAAGATCATTTTCCTCTCCCGTTCATGGATCAAATAATAGAATGTCTAGCTGGCAATGAATTCTATTGTTTCTTAAATGGGTTTTTAGGATATTTTCAGATTCCAATTGATCCTCATGATCAAGAGAAAACGACTTTTACGTGCCCATACGGTAATTTTGCTTACCGTCGTATGCCATTTGGATTATATAATGCTCCTGGAACCTTTCAACGTTGTATGATGGCGATTTTTCACGACATGATAGAAAAGATAATAGAGGTGTTTATGGATGATTTTTCCCTTTTTGGTGATAATTTTGATTCATGTCTTTCTAATCTTGAACGAATGTTAAAAAGATGTGAAGACACAAATCTTGTCCTTAATTGGGAAAAATGTCATTTCATGTGTAAAGAAGGTATTGTTTTAGGTCATAAGATATCAAAGTCTGGAATTGAGGTCGACCGAGCAAAAGTCGACGTGATTGCTAAACTCCCTCATCCGACTGTAACACCCTCAAATCTGAGTATGCAGCGGAAGGTTGAATATCCGAAGGCGTTACATTATTGGGTCAATAGCACAAGA
>BQNB010106077.1:0-23466 GCA_026074375.1 Tanacetum coccineum | reverse complement strand
AAGTTCTCAGGTAGGATTACATCTTTGACTCCACCAATGTTAGAGGTCATAACAGCATTAGCAGCAGAGGAAGCACATAGTGCGAATACTCGTTCTAGGGCTGAAAGTTCTCCAAGGGATGCTCAAGGTACCCCTACTCAAGCACTGCTGACTTCCAAGGTACTGCTGACTTCCAAGGTACTGCTGAAGCTCAAGGTGCTGCTGATATTCCACAATCTCCCAATGATTATACTCCCACAGATGCGTCTCAAACATCTGGAGGAGATGAGGGACTTTTGGATCTATAACAAGGAGGTTAGGAGGCTCAAGAAGCAAAACATTTCTCAAGCCAAACAGATTCACAAGCTAAAGGCCAAACTCAAGAAACTGTCAAAAGGGGTAAAGCCATTAGTCAAACATCACATTCTTTGGGTGAAAAGTCAGAAGCTTAAGAAAAGAGGAAAGCAGCCAAAGAAGAAGGTGTCTTCAGTCAAACTGGGGAGGAATAAAGATGAAGGTAATTTATCTGAAGAGCATCACGATCAAGATGACCATAACCATATAGCCTTTGTTTATGAAGATTTTGATGCTACAGATGCTGTTACTCCTGACTTACAAAGAAAGAGTGATGAAACAGAACAGGTGATTATTGAAAAAGAAGAAAAGGATACTTCTGATGTAAAAAGTGGGGATACTGAAGAGTTGGATTTGGAGAGGATTCAAAGTACTGCCAGACAAAGTGCTGTTACTCCAAGGACTTTAAATTTTGATGATGAAACAGGTCCTTCAAGTCTAATTCATCCAACTCAAGAAGAAGAGCCTGAAGAACAGTTCAAAGATGATGAATTTCTTGCTGGTATCCCTCTCAATATCAGTAGACCAAGAGGCTTAAGCATTCCTGGTCCTATGCAATCTCAACCTCAACAACCAACTCAATCTACTGACCTAAAAGAAAAAGGTAAAGGAATATTGGTTGAAGAGCCCAAAAAGAAGAAATTAACTCTTCAACAAATCAGAGCTTTGGAGACTGCACATGATGAGGAAGTTGCTAGAAAGGTTCAAGCAGAATGGGATGCAGAAGAAGAAAGAAAAAGGTTGGAAGATTTGAAGAAACCAAAACCAAAGACTATTTCGAAGAAACCTACATCTCTTTCTGCAACAAGAACGGAATCACATGAAGAGCTTCTTAAAGGGCAAGATACAAGAAAGTACAAAAACTAATGTATATACCAAATGAAGGAACCTGTATATAAAGTTCAAGAATCCATTAAAGAATCTTTCAAGGATTTTATTCCCAGTGTTCAGAAAGAGAAAAGCATAGTTAACAGGAGAGAAGATGCAGAAGGAGACATCCTTAAAGGGAAGAGAAAAGCAACAGTACAGAAGCACAGACATCAAAGAAGCTTAAATTGAGGACAGAGACAATCGATGAGCTCAAAAACTATCTTAGGATTGTAGACTTTGAGAAGAGTGCACAAGATAGAGAGTCACTGGAAGCAATCTCTATGATTACAGAATTCAAGGTTATTGACTCACCCGATGGAGAGTATCTCATAATTTATAGAGCAAATACTCATTTCAGAGCTTTCGATACTCTGTGGGAGATACTGCATATTTTGGATAGACAGGATCTATATCATCTATATCTGGTTGTACAAGACTATTATAAGCATATTCCACCAACTAGGTTAGGATTGATACTTCAGGGTAATCTTATAACCATTTGGGAGACGTCTGCAACAAGTGATGATAATTTCTGGAAGAATCAAGAAGATTGGGAAATTGTAAGATGGAGACTTAATGAATCTTCGGGAGTACATACATTGGAGTTCAGAGGATGGTACCATGCCTAAACATAAGCCTGACAAGAGTAGAAAAAATCCTCTATTCAAGAGAGCTGATGATCAGGATGCTAGTCATGGGTATAGGAAGTTGATGATGAGAGTGAAACAAACTAACACATATGATAACATTTGTTAAATTTAAAAAAATGGACACTGAAGAAGTAATTACTCTTAAAAAAAAACACAACTGGTATGATTTATCAAAATTTTCTTTGAAAGTAACATATCTTGTTTTGATAAAAAGACTTAACTGTGAATAAGCAGTACCTTATTCAAAGTACTGCTGGTTTAAAACAAACAGTACTTTGTTGAAAGTACTGCTAGTTAAAAAGTTGTTTTTGAAATATTTAAGTTTGATGTGCAAAAGGTTTAAGCACAAATGTCTGAAGGAAAAATAAAACAAATTTAAAGGGATTGAGATGTTGATAAAACCATCACACAGCAAATGGTAATCCAATTCAACCATGTCTAACAAACAAAGAATTGACTAGTCCAAATCAAACATTTTGGTACAGACTCTCAAATCTGTTAATGTTGCCAATATAACCAAAATTGCTAATGGTGATCATACACCGCTGGTAATAGCACAGAAATATAGGCTACTCCAAAGCAAACGGCTTTTGGTAAAGATAACTCAAATCCGTTGATAGCTTTAATATTTGGCTCAAACTATATGATTCTCACTCACCATGTTTTATTAACTGTGAGAGATATTGGGCTATTCCGACCAAATGCTACAAGGATAAAGACTTATCACATCCTATCATCGGTTGTAATGACTTAACAAAAGTCTATAGTATCAACACACTATGATTCATTTCAGAGTTGATACGAAATGGTTTTCAGTTTACCAGGATTATAACCTTTTCTACGTACCCAAGAACTGACTAGCCCAAGAGTGAATGGCTACTTGTTAAAGGCTCATAAAAAAAACCATTTATATGTTAGCTGAAAAGGAACCTGCAGCTGATTGAAGAACAAACTGGTTTAGATGCAAAGACAAAGAATTTTTAAGAAGTATTTATGTTCAAAACAAGAGGTGTCATTTCAAGATACTCAAACAGATTGTATACAAGATACTCTAAAAGATTGAAGACTTGTATTGATGCTGAACAAAGATGTCTGACCATCAAGAAACTTGAAGTCAAGCGAGTAGAATTCAAGTTAGGGAGGATTGTGGGAAATACAAGCCATGAAGGTCAAAAGTACTGCTCAGTAATGAAGGTCAAAAGTACTGTCGGACTAGAAGGAGAAAAGGTCAAAGTACTCGCCGTTATTCTAAGGATATATTAGTTAAACGTTTGCATTAGTAATTATCATGTAACATTAAAGTTAGTGGATAATAGTAATTAGGTATTTGTGACATATATAGAACTGAACACCTACTAGAGTTATCCATACGGTTATAAAAGGACTCTTATGAAAGGCATTAGATTTGACACACAACAACGAACACAACAAGAAAAAGGGCATTAGTTAAGAGCATAGAGATAAGTATTGTATTATGAATCTACAAAACTTAGCAGATACAAAGTGACGATAATACCAATCGTATTGTTATAATCATTAAGTGTTCTCTTGATACTGTTAACTAGTTTCCCTGCATAGTTGAAAGGATATACATCATGTTACATTGTTACATGAGACTTGGATTTATCAGGAAGTAACATCCTTTACCAGGCTAAAGCTTATTATCCTAAGGTATACTATCGATCCCTAACAATAAGGGAAAAAGTGCCTGACTAGAGAAAAGAGCTAGGAACTGGAATTGAACCCACAAGGTTCTAGTCATAAGTCTCAGTAAGCACTGAAGGGTGTTGAAGAATTAAAAGGTGATTGTAAAGATAAAGGTGTAAAGAAAGAAAGCCCTCCATACACTATAGGCAGAAAACGGTTAAAAACAAAAAAAAATAAAAAAAAAAAAAAAAAAAAAAAAAAAAAAAAAAAAAAAAAAAAAAAAAAAAAAAAAAAAAAAAAAAAAAAAAAAAAAAAAAAAAAAAAAAAACAATACATATGCTGCCAGAATCACTAAGATGATTGCTGACATTGAAGATCGACATCATGGACCCAGTGATGCAATGCACAACCCTCCCTAGCCACTCAGAATCTTTCAAAAGATTTCTGTTTCATTTCTCACAGAGACTAAACAAGTTATCTATTGACTTTCTCACATCCGAGTATAGTGATATTTGAACATGTGTGCAGTCTGCTCAGCCTTCAGATTTACTAGAACCAAAACGCACTAATTGGTCTAGGAGTCCAAGAGACTGTCAATTATCTCATTAGGACACGCTATCATTTTCTTGTCTTTCACACACTGTGGAAACAAGTTCTATCCTAAGAGTCCTAGCATTAACCTTGTGATATGCCAGAACATCCGATGAAAACATGTTTTTCACAATGAAGATGGAAATCCTGCTAAGCCAACTCAACAATCTCAGTAGGTGACAAGTTGTGGTGATTCTACGAAGAATCAATCTTGTGTCAACTGGAAGAAACGATGGTGCATTCTGCGATGAATCAAACTTGTTCCAGTATAAGAATTGACGGTTAATTGATCAGATAGAGAAACAATCACATCTTCGATGTGTTACAAAATATTTTCATAAGAAATTACTTAGTCCTGACTTATTCAAGATCAATTTTCTCTTTATTAACCAACTGTTCATTACAGATATCTTAAAGATGGAGATGGAGATGGGAAATTCGCATCGCACCTCAGATATCAAGTGAATAACCGAAATGCTCCAAGACACGACCTACCTTGTTATGAAGTTATAAAGACCTCAAAAGGGTCAAAGCTTCCGCAAAACCTGACATCATTTTTTTCCACACAATGGCACACCAATATGCTGATTCAGTTACAAAGATGATGAAAGATTATGTTTGGTGATGTATCATCAAGAAAGCACAAATCACAAAATCAAAGACAAATCTAAGAACCTAAGATCACTATCCCATAGTACAAGATATCAAAATGTAATACTAGCTAAAGACTGATTGATTAATTGGTATTTTTAGGGGTGACCTCTCTCTTAGGTGGAGATTGTTAGATATTGAGAAAAAGACTCGGTCACGACCCGTGTATTTTACTGTTAATTATAGCCGTATTTTAATAGTAGTATAGTACGATTTTCGGTTTAGTCGGGTAACAAATACCACGATATATGTAAGATATAAATAAAGGCCTCTTCCAACTTTGGAAGAGGTAAGCTAGTTATTATTTTCCTTTGCAAAGAAACACATTTTCTCTTACTAGAAAACTCTCACAAGTCCATCTCTCTCTAGAAACTAGCCAAATCCAAGAATCGACCCAGTGTTATGATATAAGATATACCACAATTTTGAGTAACAACAAGCTTAGTTAAGCTTTGAGAACTTAACTGAGTATTAGGCTAGCTTTTATGTATAAATAGACACCTTAGTTGACTCTTTTGAGTAATTTAAGAGCTTAATCAAATCATAGTGTAAAAAGGTAAATCGTGAATTAAACATGAACAATATTGAAACTAAACTTTTATTGATAAGATAAACTGATTACAAGGTTTAGAAAAGAAAGTTACATCAATTTTAACTAAGAATGATACAATAAGCTAAATTTTACACTAAATAAGCTAAGCTACACTAATTTCTACACTAGATGCTTAATTCTGTGTGTGAGAAGCTCTTTATATAGGCATGAGGTGAAGGTTCTAGGCTCTTAGACGCTCCCCTTGATTCTAATCTCAGCCCTTAATCCATAACCGCTTTCCAATCTTTTGATCTTGCCCGTTGAATGCCTTCCACGCATGATTAGCCAATGATTGACCTTGGGATTGCCAGCGTGGATCCCAAAGGCGTCATTGCGTGTGTCATTGTCCTTCTAGAAAGGTTAATTTCATTTAAGTGGATTTAATTGGGTGCAAGGTAAATTTTGGGGACGAAGGGTGAATAGTACTTGGCGGGTGTTATAAGTTTGACTGGATTTAAAGGGTTTGACTTAGGCTAAAGGGTAAACGGGCCAAAGGTTTTAGGCTTTTGGTTTTTTATTTGTTTACTTAACGACCGTTAGTCCATTAGTATTAAAGGACTAACGGTGTAATTGGATTCGGTACTTTTGGTGAAATGATTTAACATTTAAGGACCTTTTGGTAATTTCAAGGGTTTGTCTTCACATGAGTTGACCAAGGTTGACCATGATTAACTTTTGTTAACCCTTGCTAATAAACACCCGGCTCTTGTGTACTCTTTCCGTTCTCGTGTTCATTTTTGTCCGGTTTTTGGCTTTTTTCATGTGATTCTTGTAATATTCGTACCTACACATCATAAAAGACAAAATATACAATATACAAAATAATAATATTCCTTTTCATATTTTAAGGATTATTTTGATATAAACACGGATAAGTGTTTTCACACTTATCAAAATTCCCCAAACTAAGTTATTGTCGTGTCCTCACGTAATGTTATATGTTCTAAAACCAAATACCCCAAAACCTCTCCAAACTAATCCTTTGAAAAGTAGCAAAGTCTTTTGTGGGGAAAGTAAAGAAATCACAAGTTTTAAAACACCTCGCTTTCCCATTTTTCAATATTTTTATGATTTTCATAATTTCTAACTTACAACTTATTCATGTGTGACATAATGTATTGCTTTCATTATTCATTGATAACTTTTAGGATCACAGAACAAAAAGCACAAAGAGTGTCCAAATGGATAAATTTATCGTCCCTGATTTTCACTTCTCTAAGCCAAGCTTAAAAACAAGATCATTGTAAAATACAAGTTATGATGCTAACACTACTCATAAAAGCTAATTGTGTATTACTTCTCCTCCCTTATTCCTAATTTTGTATCTCAAGATTTTATTTAAGTCATATACCCGAAGGCTCTTTAAGACTTTATTTCGATACTTATTAATTCCAAAAATAAAAGGTAACGGTTAAGACGCAATAATTAGTTCCTAGCCCTTTTCAAAAGATCAAATGTCATCAAAATTAAGTCCATATCGAGGCAACCAAAATTTGACTTTTATTAGGCTACTTAAGCACGACACCATTCATGTCATATACCCTTAGGTTCTTTAAGACATAAATGGACCAATCTTATTTTCACCATATACCCTAAGGCTCTTTAAGCAACATTATCCATTCCATATACCCTAAGGCTCTTTAAGGAACGAATAAGGCTATAATTTCACTTATTAAATTTTACTTACCTCATATACCTTAAGTCTCTTTAAGGGATAAGCAAAATATTTATTCATGTGATACATATATTATGCCAAATTAAGTATTCCTGATGTATACTTATCTTAATCACAAAGGAACTAAAGAAAACTTCTATGGATTAATTATTAACCAAAAAAACCGCACAACTCTATTTATTATACAATTATATATAAATGTAAAACAAGCTAATGGGAGAAAAAGCCACAATTAACAGTTATGAGCTTTAAAGAAATCCAACTATTCCACATTTAGCATCTAAACTTATATTCTACTCTATCATCTCTTGTTCTTCACAATTTAAAATTTCTAAGAAAGAAACTCGTGAATGCTTAGCCAAATAAATCGATCTTCGCATATTTAAAATCAATTATGGGAACTTGCAAAATCTTGACTTTTTCAAGCTAGACTTGCTTTTTATAGCTCCTTGTATAAAAGATTAGCAAATTTCAATTCATTTACATTAAGGAGAAAGCTAAGATATAAAACCGGTCGTGTCAAAATTTACTTTTGTTCTCACCAACGGAAAGCCTACATTCGTGTCAAAACACTTACTATTTTTATCAACTAATTTTTATTTTTCATCATTTTTTATATTTATTTATTTTAATTTTTTTCGTATATAAAATTTTAAAATTTTTGCGGGAAAACAGGGTATGTGAGAACAACGAGCAAAAGGTAGGTAAGATCATATCGAAGATATACCACCCCATACCAAAACTAAACATTGTCCTCAATGTTTCTTATTCTAAGGCTTATAACCCCATACTAGAACTCAAAGAGTCGAATGCATAATCCGAGCATGGAGAAAGTATTACAAAAATCTTAAGCCGTTTATAAAGTATGCTAAAAGATAGATGTTAGTCGATAATAATCTAGGATATCGGATTTCCCCAAACTAATGGCAAGCAAAGGCTAGGAAGCTCGAGTGAACCAGGACAAAACACCGAACACGAGAGTCTTCAAAATTTTTGGGTCAATCCTACAAACAATCACAAGCACAAACAACAAAAATCGGAAGAGTACAAGCCTTCTCACATCACATTAGAAATAAGAAAGAAGAAATATCGATAAACATTGGGTGCCTCCCACAAAGCGCTTTGTTTTTGGTAACCGAGTCACATAGCTTGACTCGATCCCCGCATTTAGTTATCCATGGGGATGGTTTGGAGATCCGGGACTACCTTTGATGGTATGTCCCCTCCAAAGTAATGCTTCACACGATGACCATTCACCTTAAAGTTTGGACCATCGGGTTGAGACAACTCGACGGTTCCATATGGAAAAACTTGGGTGATGGTGAAAGGTCCCAACCAACGGGTTTTAAGCTTTCCCGAGAATATCTTTAGACGAGAATTGAAGAGTAAAACTCGATCACCAACATTGAAAATGCGGTTTTTGATCTTAGAGTCGTGAAGCTTCTTCGTCCTCTCTTTATATATCAAAGAATTCTCGTATGCTTGATCACGAAGCTCATTAAGTTCATTAAGTTGAAGCTTTCGGTGATCACCCGCGGTTTTAAGATCAAAATTAGCATGTTTCAAGGCCCAATATGCCTTATGCTCTAACTCGATAGGTAGATGACAAGACTTTCCGTACACAAGCTTATAAGGAGTACAATCGATCGGTGTATTGAAAGTGGTACGGAATGCCCATAAAGCGTCTTCTAACTTATCAGACCATGAGGCACGGTTTTCACCAACCGTCCTCTCAAGAATACGTTTCAAGCCACGATTTGAAACCTCCACTTGTCCACTCGTTTGTGGATGATAAGCGGTAGCAAGACGATGAGTGACCCCATACTTGACATTTAACTAGCAAATTATCTTAAATAAAAATGGGTCCCACGATCGCTTATAATACACTTCTAGGAGTTTCAAATCGGGCGAAAAGAGATTTCAAGAATTTTACTACAACTCAAGCATCATTAGTGGGGAGTGCCTTCGCTTCTACCCACTTTGATAAGTAGTCAACGGCTATGAGAATGTACTTATTCCCTCATGAAGATGGGAATGGACCCTTAAAAATCGGGGGTGATATGTTTCCCCCTTGGGGGGTCAGGGGGGTGGGGAAAAAAAAAAAAGTCTGATAGTTTAATATACTTTTATAGAGGTTTTGAGAATCTATTCAATTTGTTAATTTTAATTGAAGTTGACACGTTCAAAGAGTGGATATAGTATGGGCATCTCGATATATGGTCGGCCAAAAGAAACCGGCATCAAATACTTTCTTAGCGGTGAGATTGGCACCATGATGGCCCCCGGTGGGTCCCTTCATGAATACTTTGAGGATATCAAAATTCTCGGCCATGCACACACCATACGAATGATTTGATCCGCACAAATCCGAAATAAGTAGGGATCGTCCCAAAAGTAATGTTTAACGTCCTTAAAGAATTTCTTCTTTTGTTGGGACGACATCCCTTTCACGATAAAATTCCCCGCATGGAAATTTGCAATATCGGCAAACCATGGGGTACTTCCACTAGATATAACTCCAAGTGTTTCTAAAGGAAAATTTTCATTTATGTCTTTATTTTCTAACACATCCTTATGAGGATTCTCAAGTCTAGATAAATGATCGGCCGCGAGATTTTTCGTTCCTTTTTTTATCACGGATGATGATATCAAATTCTTATTGGAGGAGAACCTACCGGATCAATCTTGGCTTAGCATCTTGTTTACTAAGAAGGTATTTAAGAGCCGAGTGATCCGTATACACTATACTTTTGGATAAGACAAGATATGGCCAAAACTTTTCAAAAGCATAAAGTACGGCAAGCATTTCTTTTTCCGTCATAGTGTAATGAATTTGAGCTTCGGTCATTGTCTTACTAGAATAATGTATAGGCTGAAAGTGCTTCGTCTTACGTTGTCCCAAAACTGCACCAATCGCAAAATCACTAGCATTACACATAAGTTCGAAAGGTAGGTTCCAATCGGGGACAACTAAGATCGGAGCTTCGGTAAGCTTCTTTTTAAGAGTCTCAAAAGCATCAATACAATCTTGAGAAAACACAAGTGGTGTGTCTTTCTCAAGAAGGTGAGTCATAGGTCTAGCAATCTTAGAAAAGTCTTGAATAAATCGTCGGTAAAAACCGGCATGACCTAAGAAACTCCTAACACCTTTTACGGTGGTCGGATGAGGTAGCTTAGCGATAACATCGACTTTAGCTCTATCGACCTCAATCCCAGACTTTGATATTTTATGACCTAACACAATTCCTTCTTTCCACATAAAATGGCACTTCTCCTAATTTAGAACTAAATTCGTGTCTTCACACTTTTGTAGCATTTTATCTAAATTGGAGAGGCAAGTAGCAAAACTATCCCTAAAAATAGAGAAATCATCCATGAAAACTTCCATAGTCTTTTCGATCATATCATGGAATATGGCCATCATACACCTTTGGAAAGTACCAGGGGCATTACACAAGCCAAATGGCATGCGACGGTAAGCGAAAGTTCTATAAGGGCATGTGAAAGTGGTTTTCTCTTGGTCTTGGGGATCTATTAGGATTTGAAAATAACCTAAAAATCCATCCAAAAAACAATAAAACTCATTTTCGGCCAATCTTTCTAACATTTGGTCCATAAATGGCAACGGAAAATGATCTTTACGTGTGGCTTCATTTAATTTCCTATAGTCAGTACAAACTCTCCACCCGGTAACTAATCGTGTTAGAATCAATTCATTATCTTCATTAGCAACAACGGTTATACCACCTTTCTTGGGTACATAATGAACAAGGCTTACCCACGGACTATTAGAGATCGGGTAAATCATTCAGGCATCAAGGAGTTTGATAACTTCTGTTTTGATTACCTCATGAATTTTTGGGTTAACCCTTCTTTGACTTTGTACCGCGGGTTTATAATCTTCCTCCATCAAGATTTTGTGAGTACAAAAATGAGGGTCAATACCCTTGATGTCGGTGATTTTCCAAGCAATGGCCCATTTATGTGATTTAAGCACCTTTAAGAGGGCTTCTTTTTCATCATCTTTTAAACTTTTTGCAATAATCACGGGTAACTTATCGGTTCCCTCTAAGTAAGCATATTCCAAATGAGATGGTAAATCTTTTAATTCTAATTCCGGAGGCTCTTCAATTGAAGATTTTGCCTTGGTCACTTCTACTTGTTTTAGGTCCATCGGAGGGATGAAACGGGTCATTATTTAACAATCTTTCAATCAAGCAAATATCTCCCTCCGGATCAAAATCGGCATGATCAATTTCTGGTGAAATTGAATCATCTTTGAGATAAGCCTCGATCTCTTCCAAAATGAAGTCACTTCCCTCGAACGGAGTGAGGGAAGGAGAAGAGTCAGAAATAATGGGCTCAAAAGTCGGGATGGGATTGCCACCCGAAGAATTATTAGAAAAACCAAGCACTTCTTGAGCATACTCCTCACAAGCAACGTCAATGACGTCTATTCGGTTTACCGACATATCATCATATGTAGAGGAGTATCTCGTAGTTTGATTGAGATTAAAAGTTACGGCTTCATCATTAACCCGAAGGGTTATTTCTTCTCCGTAAACATCAATTAAGGCACGGCCGGTCCTCAAGAAGGATCTCCCAAGAATGAGGGGAACCCGAGGATCGACATCAAAATCAACAACAGCAAAGTCGGTAGGAAAATGAAACTTCCCCACTTTGATGAAGACGTCTTCGGCGACTCCTTTAGGACGAGTAATGGATCGATCCGCTAGCTCGAGAGTCATCCGAGTGGGGGTAAGTTCGGGTAGGGAAAGCTTCTTCCATATGGAAAGAGGCATAAGATTTATGCTAGCGCCAAGATCGGCCAAGGCGTGACATACATCCATTTCCGAAAAATCACATGGTATAAGAAACTTTCCGGGATCTCCAAGCTTTTCGGGAAGCTTTTTAAGGAGCATCGCCGAACAATTCTCATTCAACGGTATCTTAGCTAATTCAAACAACTTATCCTTATTCGTGAGCAAACTTTTAATCGTAGAGGCAAATTTTGGCATCAAAAGAAGAGCATCCGCGAAGCTAATGTCGAAGTGTAAATCTTGAAAGATTTGAAAGAATTTCTCCATTTGATTCGTAGCTTTTTCATGGAGCTTTTGATTATTAAGTCTAGAAGGATATGGAATATCGGGTTCTGGAATAGGAATGGGGATAACCGGAGGTTGGATGTGAGCGGTACTTCCTTGGAAATTAGTTTGCTCCTTATCCGTTGTCTCCTCGGTTTCTCGTTCTACTACCTTTTTGGGAGAAGGATTAGTAGGAATCGAGGGTCCCTCATAAGCAACACCACTTCGAGTAGTGATTGCTTTCATCTCACCCTTCGGGTTAGGAATAGTATTACTCGAAAGAGTACCCAAAGTTGAGGCTTGGTTTTGGAAGAAACTACCTAAAATACTTCTCATATCATTATTTAGATTCCTCCTAAGGGTTTCCTCTTGCTTATTAAAATCACCCCTCAAAACATTAATTTGAGTTTGCATATTTCTCATCATTGACTCATTAGATATCATGTAACTTGAAAACTCATTTGAAATCCCTTGTTGAACTTGATTATTAAGAGCTTGAAAAGGTTGGTTTTGAAATCCTTGATTTTGAAAATTTGGAGCATGATTAATTGGAACTTGAAATCCTTGATTACCATGAAAATTATTCCCCCGGTTAAAATTATTTCCTTGACCTTGATTTTGATTATACCTATTTTGACTATTTTGCATCGGACCAAAACCGGGTGGTGCCATTTGTTTCCTAGCACGGTTTGGAGGGGCTACTTGATTATAAGTACCCGTTGCCGCACAAACACTAGATTGATTGCTATCGGTAGCAGTACAATTATAGTAAGCATGGGCATCACCACAAATAACACAAGATTCCTCAACCGCTTTAACCGTAGCGGGAGTGACAACTTTCTTAGTAACAATCTCAACTAAGGTCGAAATTTGGTCCGTAAGCTTATCAATTCTATCATCCGTCTTACTAGAACTTTCCTTAGAATTCGTATTCACCCTAGAAACATTTGATTTGTTTCGTGAATAACGAACTTTCGATTTGTTCTCAATTATGTTCAAGGCCTCTCTAGTAGTCTTACTCAAAAGATTTCCACCCGCCCCGACATTTAAGGAGTCTTGATCATTCTCATTTAAGCCATTATAGAAAGTATCAATTTGGGCTAACTCGTAATCATGTTGGGGAGACATGCTCTAAGCATTTCCTTAAATCGTTCCCATGCCTCTCCAAATGTCTCCTCGAATTTTTGTATAAATCAAGAGATTTCATTTTTGAGATGGGTGGTCTTAATTGGTTCACGAATTTGTTTACGAGATCGTCCCAAGTCAAGATCGAATTAGGAGGTTCTTTATCGTACCAAACCCTAGCGGTCCCCTCGAGTGAATTATGGGAAACATATGAGTTTAAATCACATCAAACGGCCACTCCCTTAAATTTCAAATGTCGAGGTAATCCTTTTGAAGTTTGTTAATAATGAGTATGAGGATTTTCCCCCCTCTTAAAACATGAAATGGTGGTTAGCTTGGACTAATTAGCAAATTTGTCTTAATCTCAAAATGATCCGCATTAATTTCCGGTATGACGATAGCTTCTCCATACCCTTCCGTGGGTGCTTGGAGTAGCTCTTCCATTGTTCGATTATCCGCCATTGGTGCAACTTCAACGATAGTACGAAGCTCGGGTTCGACTACGTTTGGAGCACGTCTTCTATTTCGACGTCTCGGAATGGTTACGGGTGAATTATTTGGAAAATAGGAATTTCTAGTGCGCATGCACTAAACAAAACAAACGAGGAGAGAAAATATATACACAAAAATATTTTTGTTTCACCGAATAATCAACAAACTTAGGGTAACTCCCTTAAGTGAAATTTGCAAGCAAGCGGGGGACGTAGTGGGAGCGAATCGCCTTAAAAACGTTTGTCCCTTCGGGTCGTAGTTCCGTGGAACAACCCTCCTAATAGCTTATTTCACAAAAGAGGTGCGCCTTTTTCGTAAGTGACACAAGACGGTTACTTTTTTGAATCTTTGGATTGGGAACTTATTAATGGATATTCACAAATTCTCTAGTAAGAGAATTAAATTGCTTGTGTATTTTAGTATTTAAGAGAACACAATAAAAATCAAAAAATTCGGAAGAGCAAATATTTTTGTATTTTTTTATTTATCTATTAACTTCTACATATAGTAAAAAGAAAAAGAAAAATATTTTTTTACTTTTTTTTTATTTTTTTGATTTTTTCAAAAGACGTAACTTTCGAAGACGAAAGGTTCTCCAAATCACGATCGACAAATTCAAACGAGAGAATCTTTAACACAATTCCCCGGCAGCGGCGCCAAAAATTTGATACAATCAAATTATATATACGTATAATACTAAAGTATAAGAAATTCACTAGAAATCCTTGAGGACAAAGATCAAAAGGAAAATCTATACAAAATATCGTACGTTAACCGATAAGTGTTCACCGGGTCGTTTATACCCTAAGAATTATGAATTGAAACTCCGCTTTTGTTTGGACAATGATTTGAATGGTTCTAAGATCTTTGATTTCGAAAACTAAATCCTACTAGTGGGCAAATAAAGGCACATATAAAAATATCTATGAAAACGTTAACGGGAATTTAAGATAACGCGACTAACAAACAAGTAAACTAAAATTTAAGACCTACGAAAGCAAATTTAATTCCTAAACCTAAAATATAAGTAAAGAAAATTATATAAAAAAAGAATTTTATTTTTTTGATTATTTTTCTATTTTTTATCAATTTTTAAAGTTTTTAATCAAAATAAATGTACGAAAAATACTAAACTAATTTTAAAAATTCTAAGAAAATTACTGAAAGTGTATAAAAATGAAACTGATTTTATAAAAATATAAACTTAAAATAAGCTGAAAACATAAGCCCTATAAAACTTAAAATAAGCTACGGCTTTTTAAGAAAAAGGAAAACAAAAATGAGTATAAGAGATTAATTGTGCCAAACTTGTTTGAAAAAGTCCCAAGGGCGAGATGGTTTGTGTGTGTGTTTGTGAGGCGTTGGTATGTAAAGGATAAGTCACAGGTTCGAGCCTGTGGCTTATCTTTTTGCTATATTTTTTTTATTTTGAAAACTTTTTGAAGAAACTTTTAGAACAGCTCAAAACTAGCAACTTTTACAAAAGTTTTTTTTAAAACTTAACAAATAAGCCAGAAATTGAGCTTAAAACCACAGAAAAGACTTAAAAATGATATTTAGCTTTTGAACTAAAATTTAAGACACTAAAAAGCTAGAACAAGTTCAAACTAGTACTGATTAAGCTACTACTACCCTACAACTACCTAACAAGCAATTCTAAGCAAGAATTAAGCAAAAAGAATAAGCCAATAGCTGAAAAATCCAATTAAGCACTTTTTGCATCAAAGCAGTTTTCAAAGTAGAAAAACAGGCACTTTTGAGCTTATTTTAAAGTGAGCAAATAGATCCTTATGGAAAATTAGCTTATACCACCTTAAAGCTTGTCCTACAAAGTACTTAAAACAGCTTTTGAAAAATATTTTGAAATCTATTAAAGCTAAGAAAATGCTAATTGAAAAGGCTGTTGCAGACAGACTACTACTTTTTTTATTTTTAAAGGTTTTTGTTAAAAGACAAAGTACTGATTTCAAGCTTAAAAACAGATAACTAGACAAGCTAATTACTACAAAATAACCTCAAACAGATCTAATATGAACTATAAACTACTTGTATACTAAATTTCAAAAGCTAACTTCTACTCTAACTAGCTTAAATTTTTACTTTAAAAAGGGCTTTTGACTGTTTTCCTTGCTGATGCATTTGACACTATATTGACCAAAACACAGAACCACAAGTGCAGACCTAAAAACTTGATTTTAACTTCATTTAAATACTAAAACATGAGCTAATAGAGCAATGATAACAGCTAGAAAAGATTTAAGCTAAAAGAACCTAAGTAACTGAACTAATGACCTCAGATTATACTTAAGCTAATCAAAAGCTGATAAAATCTAATATAAACCTTAAAACCTAACCTCATAAACCTTAATATGAAATTTAAGATCAAACTAAAGGATCAAATGACCTTTGACAGCACTAACTCAAGTTAGTGCTGTCTTGTGCCAAACACTCCTTTATCTTAATCAAATTCATTTTTAGCTTATGAAACTCAGAATTAAAGCTCAAATTAAAGATACCAGATACTAATTAGCTTTTACAAGACCTATTGAACAGATTTTAACAACTAAATAAGCAGGAACAATAAGCTACAAGTAAATGCTAATATTTTTGGATTTTTAACTGATTTTATAACTAACACTTGTAAAATGAGATTTAATCTAACAAGTGACTATAACAAGCATTAAACTACTATAATAAGCAACTTTAAGCTAATCTAAACAGGAAATAAGCAGAAAATAAGCAGATTAAGCTAGTATGCAAAGATTAACTAGAATGTAAATTGACAGCAAGGTAAATAGAAAAAGGAAAAGAGAAGAGTACCTCCACCTCAGCTAAACAGAGGTGAATGCTCAAAGTAGAGCTTATAAAAGCAGCTTAAGCTTATAGCTTTAAGCTTAATCAAATACCTAATCTAATCCTAACTCCTGACCATCAGGAACTATTACCACTTGAATACTCAAAGCAGCCATCCAATTCCATGGAGTATTCAAGCTTATAAGAGCTTTTAGCAGCTTATGAACAAATTTTAGCTTATGAACAGTATGAAAGAGCTTATTCAAACCATTTTGCATAAGAATAAAAACATGAAAAGACAATTGAACAATAAGAAAACTAAATTTTATTGAATATAAAAACTGAGTACAAGCTTGAAAAGAGAATTACATTAAATGAAAACAGAATTAAAAATATTACAATAAGCTAATTTTGCATAAGCTAAAAGCTACTCTAAAACTACACTAAAACTAGATAAGATCCTCTGTGTGTGAGATGAGCTCCCTTTTATAGGCAAGAGTGGATGCTTCTAGGTCCTTTAGACGCTCCTCTTGCTTTGATCCTGGCCCTTAATTTCTAACCAATCATTGTTCTTTAATTTGAAGCCCTTGGATGAGATAAGAGTCATATGGATTTCCAGTGTGGTAATCCCAACTTCTTGGAGCCTTGTGCTTCTTTTACACTGATTTTAGTGTAAATTTCCTCATTTTGGTGTGTTTCTTTGAAGAACGCGTGGCATTCCTTGTGTCAGAGAGCCAATCATTGGCTTTGATGATGTAATTCTTTGCTGAGTTGGAGCTTAGTACTTAGCATCTTTGAAGCCACATAGGATAAGTGCATGTAAATGGGGTTTACCCACTTAATTTGATGTAGGGTAAAGTGGGGAAGAGGATGAATAGTAAAAACATTCATGCTGTTTTTCTTTTCATTTGTTTCTTGTTTGACCCGAGGTTTAAATGGGTTGACTTGGGCTCGTAAAGGGTTTTTGGGCCATTTGTTATTATTCATGGGCTTATAAATGGTTAAATAGGAATTGGGTTATAATTTTACACTTAACGACCGTTAGTCTTTTAATATAAAAGGACTAACGGTGTTATTGATTTAGGGACTTATGGTGAAAATGATTTAACATTTAAGGGCTTTTTTTGTGCTTTCAAAGGTTTTGTCTTCATATATGTTGACCAAGGTTGACCATTGTTAACTTTTGTTGACTAAACACCCGGCTCTTGTGTACTCATTCTATCTCGTGTTCGTTTTTGTCTGGTTTTTGGCTCTTGTCTTGTGATTCTTAAAATATCCGTACCTACAAGTTACAAAACACAAAATACACAATATACAAGCATAATATGCATGATTACATCTTTTTTAGGGTCATTTTTGGTATAAAACGGATATGTGATTTCTCACATATCACCATCATTCCTATGATTTAGCCATCCCTTGAAACAAATATATAAAACAAAAAAACTAGTTATATCAAATTATGCCATGTTAAATTAATCGTAAAACTAGTTGATAGAATAAGCCTTAAACAAACATGTTTCACCAACGGAATTAGGAAATAAACAAAACAATTGATGGTAAGTTAAGAACTTATAGGCATCATTGCTTGACAAAACATATATACACAGCTTATTGGCCTATATGTTGATGATAACTTAAGAACTTGTTCTAATTCACACAATAAGTTTGGTCTATGCATGACCCTTGATATCTTATAGGCATCATTGCTTGACAAAACTTTTGGCTCATAAACATATGTAACAATTAATACCTATAGCTCAAGTTCTCTATTTAAAATGCTTTTTTCTTACTTCACAATCTTACATCTTACAATTTCTATATATACAAATATCACACTAGCAAATATAGTAATATACATTCGTATGACCTGGTAATAGCAACTTGATAGATAGAAAATTAGTTCACCATGTCAATATTAATTTTGCACAACTGGTCCAAATAACCTAATCCATTATCCTTGAAAAAATTCAATGGTTTAGCTTTATTCTATCCTAAGCATAGTATGATTCACAAAACCTTGTGACTGCTTCCATCTTGATCAAAATGGGTACACATAAGAACAGGACTTAGAGCAACTTTAAAAAATGTTATTTAGTAATACATTTATATCCCTCATGTCTATCATCTGACATATAAATAAGCATCTTTGGAAAAGAAGTAGAACAAATAAAAAAAGTCAAAGGACTCTCTTTCTGTGAATGGAATTTCCAAACCGCCCAACAACAACAACAATATAAAAATTTATCAAAGACATGAGCTTCCTAGAAAACTCGTGAATGATCATCATGATCTAGCTTTAAAAGTAGTTCCTAAATTATAACATCATCTAATTTGAGAAATACGAATACCGATTTAAGACTAACAATAACAGCAAATAAAGGGAATTGATGAAAAGAAACAATTAGAATATTACTACCCAATCAGTTGGAGAGATCATAAAGAAATTTGGGATCTTTATTCTTCTAAAATTATGATCGAAATTTTTTATTTGAATAATAGGCAGGTTGGGTGTTTGTTTGTAGACTCAAAACCACACGGATGATTGATGGAGATGGAGACGGAGGCTTTCTGGACAGCCAGCGACCGGATAGTCACCGGTGGCAGTATTGTTTGTGGTGATAGGGTTTTGAAGGTTAAGAGGAAAAGAAGGTGTCGACACATTTTTTTGGAATAATAGACCTGGAGAAGAATATATAGGAACGGTTTTTAAACTTCTTAAAAAGTAAAATGCCTATAATGCCCTTAATTTATTTTTATTTTTTAAAAATAAATAGTAGTTATTTATAAAAATGACATCTTGCATTGATATGATATACATCATGCATTATTAGGAGTAAAAAGGCTGGTTCTGTAGGTTCTGTACAAAAAAGTGGTTCTGCAAAGAAAATGCCACTATATATATATATATATATATATATACATATATATATATATATACATATATATATATATACATATATATATATATATATATATATATATTAAATATATCGAGAAAAATATGAACAACAAATAAACACTGATCAGGTTCGATACCGAACGAGCACTTTTGGTTATCACATAGAGAACATAATTCACAAAAGCATTCCCTTAGTTCATGTCGCTACCTGAAACGATTCTACTAAAACTCTTAAGGAAACATGCACTACTCTAAGGAAAGTACGACCAACATCAATCAATCAACATCGCTATCCACGATAATTCAAGGCATCACACACTACTACTACTAAGGCAGCATGGCAATCCTAAAATCAATATGTTCTCAAACTCAACATTCGAAAGTGTTCTTATCATTTCACATCCTATCATTTTCAGGTGGTCTCATTTCTCACACATCCCCTCCCTCATCCAACATAACTTTTAGAAAACTAACCCCATCATTTCATAGTCCTTCATGAATTAGCATAGTTGATCAGGCTATGCGTAATTTAGGAAATAGCATAAACTGCTCGGGCTAGTTAACTTTCATCATGTTTAAGGTTTTACAAAATCTCTAGTTTGGTTATAGTTGCGTTTTTACAAAATTTCCATTTTATAAAAACTAGCATTCTCTATAACCTTGACTCTAAATACCAATCTGTCACACCCCGTCAGCCGCGAAAACATGGAGATGCGACATACGGATCTACATTGCACAAGATACAAGATCATACCATACATTTGTTTACAAAAGATCATTTACAAAAAGTTTACAACTTCGCAACCTTAGAAAGTGTCAAAAAATTATATTTAAATAAACTCCCAACTTGTCCTCAATGTTGGTTCCCAATGGTCCTTAGATACCGTTGTTAACAATACACCTAAAAATGATACTAAAAACGTCAATAATAATGTTGGTGAGCTTGTAGGTTTTGACTCAAAGCCCAATCGATGTGCCAATATCTCATACAGTTGGACAATTGTGCTATATGACAGTGAATATATGTAAACCAAACCTATGACTTAGCATCCCCGCTAATCATGTACCAAGACCTAGCACGCTAGTCTTATTACCAGCACATACCAATGCTCTTAGGGTCGCAACCCCGATGACATACCACACCTAAAGCCTACCAGCTGGAGCAAATTAGGAAGAAGAACACAACACTTGCCATGCCAAACACAGTACATACAAGTAAGATCACATTACACATATTCACATAGCAGTCATAAGCACATATATTATCCCAAAAACAAAACCACGTTTCGCACAGTTTAGAAAATAGTTCAAAACTCATTTGAGTATCATTTTCCCCAAACAAAAAAATAATAAAAATGGGGCTACGAGAACTCACCTCAATTGCAACAGATAGTAACCGCACAAATCACAATATGCAACACACAAATAATCTCAACGCACGCTCAGCAGTACCCGGTCACGACCTAACATAAATTTTACCTCATAAATATTTGTACAAAGTTATCTTATTGTACTAGCGTTCATCTTTTACTCACACGAAATCCTTATCCATTTCACAAAACCTTTATCTTTATTTCCAAATTCGTATCCGCATTACAAAACCTTTATCCTTGTTTCAAAACCTTTATCCAAAAACATGGTTGTGTGGTGGTTATGCAAAACGACTCAATGCACTTGGGCTAAATGCGACATCGATACCGAATACTCAAAACATAGCCAATAATGAAAATGAAAACAACTGACCAAAAGGCCCAAGAAAATCTGACAAGAAAAACGCGAGAATTCAAAGATCGAAATAAACGAATAAGCATCTCGAAGTCGATACGATACATATAAGTACGTATATACATATAAATACTTATTATATATATACAATACAGATACTTTAAATAAAATAAAATTAAATAGTATTTTATTATTATTTTGTCTTTTTATCGGGCTGAGCGGAATAAGTATAAAGAAAATCCTATCGTCTTATTATATTCGGGATTAAATCATTTAATCTCATCACTTTATGCTTACAAAAGTCACTTTTTGTCTTTTAGTCGGTTGCACAAGTATTTATTTCAAAACATTTTCTAAGTGTTTTATTTCTACAAAATTTTGACATGACCCGTTCGTTTATAAAAGACCTCCGAGGTTTTCAAACCATATATTTCAATGACTTTAACGAGTTTCTGACTAAGTCCTAACATCTCAAAGCGTTTAACCAAGCAATGTCCATAATCAATCGCGTTGACTATTTTCCATTTCCGTAGGTTTTTATAAATCCATTCATCCGTTTTAGTTATCTAACAATCAAATTCTCCTTTATTAGACCTGAAAGCCCAAATGTTAACCCACTATCATTTGACAAATCCCACATAGTTATTTTAGCTTCTAGTTACATCCATTAGTCCTTTTTATTAGTCATTAGGTCTTATGGTCCGTTAAGGAATTTTATTTAGTTCGTTAATTTTCAAATCAATTCACATCTTTATTGGCCGAAGCCTAAACTTAAGCCCAATACTATGAAAATATATAAGTCCATAAAATAATTCAAATGGACCAAAGTCCATTAAACCATAAGCCCATTATATAAGCCAAAACCCACAAAGCCATAAGCCTAATATATAAGCCGAAACCCACAAAGCCATAAGCCCAATATATAAGCCGAATTCAATAAGCTATAAGCTCACAAATACAAGCCAAAAATAATAAGCCATAAGCTCGCAATATAAGCCGAAATCTAATAAGCTATAAGCTCGAATATATAAGCCGAAAATAATAAGCCATAAGCCACATAAGCTATAAGCAAAAAATAAGTCAAAAATCAAATGGGCCGAGCCCTTTCTCTTGTTGGGCCGAGACTAGCACGAGTCCATTTCGTAGGTCGATTGGGCCGAGCCCAAACCAACGCAACCCAAAACCGAATAAGCCCAAAAGTATACAAATAAGCCTCAAATGAGCTTATTTTTAAGCAAACTTTGAAAATAAGCCCTCAAATAAGCGTTAGACTTCAAAATAAATTCACCACTACAATTAAAATTTAAAAGTGACCATTCCTTGTTCTTTTTCTTTGATTTCGACGCACACAAACACACCCTTTTACCATTCGTTTTGTTTTTAAAACTCGATTTCACAACGATCAACTTGTACAACTAGTCTTTAAACACTATGAGAACCATAAAAGTACAACTGAAAACAAAATTTAGAAAAACTTACAATCTTGATGTTCTTGGTTCGGTTTTGACGCGAATAAATAAACCCCAAATCATTTTCTACAACCCGAAACTATCTAACTCCAACCCACTAATGATTATTAACCCGTGTTCTTGCTAAATCTTCAAAAAGTTTGTGTTTCTTGGCCCTTGTGGTTGCGTCTAAATATAAGAGAGAAAGAAAAGTGATATGTGTTTTTTTTTAATTTCAAAAACATGCATAAGTGTGTGTTTTAGGTGGAGACAAAGCCTAAATGTACCATACATGGACCATATGAGCTAAAAATGTGCCACCTTGTTCCCTCTTGTCTCATCCAACCGGCCATGGATCCTAAGTGGCTCGGGGTGTCTCATTTTTGTGTCGGGTTCTCTAAAAACTCAATTCTCGCTAAGTAAAAATGTTACCCGGGTTTAGTTAGTATTTTTATTGCGTTTAAAATTATTTTTCCAACAATCTAGAGTATTTACTTGACACCCTTTTCTAATTTAAATATCCCAAAATTCATTTAAAACGTTACCGGTCACGTCAAGACCAAAAACACGAATTTTTGTTTAAACTCAACCGAACCTTTCTCATCATTTTTAAAAGTGTTCCAACTTTGAAAATACAACTTGACACTTTTGACTTACCCAAAGTTTTCTATAACACCCCATGTTTTAGGGTCATTTACGGCGTCATTTATTTCACTATTTATTTTTAGTCTTGTACGCGTTTGCTTTTAATTTTAAATGTTAAGTTAAATCGCGTAAACTAAAAATGATCATTCAACGTAAACGGGTATCAAACAATTAAATGTTTACGTCAAACAAGTGTTATATAATTATTTGGAGGATAATTATTAACTTTCCATATTTTATTTT
>BQNB010106076.1:0-23466 GCA_026074375.1 Tanacetum coccineum | reverse complement strand
ATGAGAGGGAAGAGATAAGAAGAAGAGATTAGATCACTTGAAACAAGATATAAGTATGTTAGTGATCAAGGTTTTAGTGAGAGAAAGAAGTTTTTGATAAAGAAAGAATAGACTGAAAAATTTCGTGCAAAGATGAATGATTTTCATCAAGGGGTGGACCAGTATTTATAAACAGGAAAAACCAACGGTAACTGGTTGCAGTCCCAGCGGTCTCATATATATAAGGGAGCAGCCAAGGCCTATATGGGAGCCGCCACCTAGAATCCGCTCCCTTTTTTGTCTTTTTGTGGGGAAGGTTGTATCTGGTGTAGAAGCTTCCGTTTTGGGAGGGAAATTTGAATTTCAAATTTTAAGTTTTTAATAAAACTTTTCTTTTAATTAGAAAATATTTTGTATAATTAATTTTGTGAAAAATCTTTTGTAAAAATGTAATGGATGAGAGAAAAATATTTTCTTGATCACTAATCATGCTAAATGATTTGTTTGTTCATACCTTAAGTGATCACTAATCTTAGAAATGGAATTTTACGATTAATAATTTGTAAACGTTTAATTTTATCGTAAACGTTTTTACATTTTGTTATTATCAAAACGTTGAGAGGTCAAAAAATATAAATAACGTTTTTTTGACATTATTTGTATTAACAATCTCCCCCTTTTTGATGATGACAAAATATAAACTCATTTTGTTTAAAATTAATAGTTACACATTATTAATGAGTTTTGTTCCATTTCTCCCCCTTTTTGTCAAATTCAAAAAAGATAATCGTCGAGTTGTTGTAGGAAGAAAGAAATCGACGATATCAAGACTCCCCCTTGATGTATGCTCCCCCTTGTTCGGGGTACCAAGGGATCGATCTCACGAAATTTGTTTGCTACAAAACAAAGTTAGAGGTACAAGTGCAAGACAAATATCCTTTAAGCAATACATGAGATTTAAGTCACTCAAAATAGAGTTTCACACAACAATCAAGAAACTCATACATAAATAGATGGCACATACAACATACAATAGAGCTAAGATAAGCAAGAAAACATAAATCCATAAATTACACTACAATATAAACATACAAAGGAGATAAGTCCTAGATGATTCATGATTCATAGGAGATGACTTTTGAGCAAAAGATTTTTGGTGACGCATTTATGAGACTTTTTGAAAACATTTCAAGGTGGTAGTGGTGGAAAGTGAGAGGTGATTACTGTAGTGAGAAGATATTCAAGATGAGCAAATATGATGTTCATCTCATCTCTTAAAGTGAAGAAAAGGTTTCGGTTGTAAGAGTAACATATGCAAGTTGACCCATGATAGTCATGATAGTTGTAGAAAAGAGGATGGCCCATGATAGGTGGTTGAGGTTGGGGTGGAGATGGTGGTGATGGAGTGTCATGAATGTGATCAAGAGGAGTGATTGGTGACAAAGAGAGTGTGATATCCAAATAAGGATGACTTTGAAGTGGTTGAGGGTTTAAAAGTATAGGAGGAACATTTAAAATATTTTCAAGCAAAGGGTTCAAGTGATGAGGAGAAGTTGGTTCATTTGAGGATGGTGGTGAGATTTGAAGTTTTGAGTGAAAGGAAGAAGATGTGTTCTCTTGACTTGATGATGTTTGATTAGTGGATGTGGTTTTTAATGGTGAATTTGGAGGTGTTGGAGATGAAGAAGTTGTTGTAGGAGAAGGTGTGGTGGTGACATCTTCATCACTAGATATGTTGATAAATAGTTATCTAGGAGGGATTATGGTGAGTTTGATTTTCTTGGAAGGGTTAGATGAGGAAGCATTGGTGGATTTCATGGTAGGATGGTGTGAGGAAGATGAAGATGATGATAGAAGTAGGGAGGATGACTTATTTAATTAGGGAGGAAAATATCAAAGTGGAAAAGCATGAGAGTTGAGTTTTTTGGATTCCAAAAGTGGTTTAGCAAAATGCAGAAGGTTTAGCTGGGTCTAAGAAAGAATAGTAAATTGCACAGAAAATCAGGAGCCACAGTGAAAATTTTATGACTTCTGATGGCGGTCCCGTAAATACCTGGCGGTCCCATATATATTAAGGGGGCGCCAAGTAGTTATGGGGGCCGTTCTTTAAAGACAGGAAAATTTTCCAATTTTCTTGATTTTCTGTAAATCCTGTATAGAGACAGTTTCCTATTTTTCCCTTTTGTAGTCAATTCCAATTCACCATGAATCATCTAATACTTAACAATCAAGGTTATAAGACTAAACATTCTAAGCTCAATCAAGAAATCATATGTAGGCAAATTAACAATTTTATAAGTATACATAATATAACAATAGCCAAAGTGTATCAAGGTGCATGCAAGCATGGGTTTAGGATGATAAAATTAAATGATCATCCAAGGCAAGTAATGTTGCTCGTACTTCGTACTAAGATACTAATAAGTAGCATAAGTTTAAATACCTACGCATAATAGATTGGTAAATAATATAGATAATAATGTCATAAAGTAATTTCCCTTACAGCTCACTTCTTCATGTTTCTCCACAACTTTCTGAGACTTTTTTTGATTGACCTTACTCCACCACGCTGCTCCTCTCGTAATTATACTTGACGGTTGATGATTTTGGTTTGGCGGGTGTAAAATGGTTCAAAGTAAAGGTCAATGTTAGGTGGGTTTTGAAAAACTTAAGGAACTTGATTAGTTAACGAATTGACATAACGAATAGGGGAAATGGTACTTGCACGTGAGGTCCCTTCTTCATTTCCATCATCATCATCATCGTTGGGATGAGATGAGGATGGTTGATCGAAGGTGGAGGAGGAAGTGGATTGACGACCTCTTCTCGTGCCACGATCCTTTCTAGGTTTTCGCTTTAGTTGAGCGGCAAGAGGATTCATGACACGATCGTACAAGACATAAGATTCATTTTAGAATTCGGGATTTTCACCAATGATGAAATCAAACAAGCGGGTTAATAGCATACCATAGGGTAGAATTAACCTAGCTTGTTTAGTAACCCACTCCATTCGTTTTGCCATGAAATAGGCAAGGTTGAATTTTTTAGAGTGTACGACACAATAAAGCATATAACAAAGACATGCAGGAACATGATCTCGATTACCCCCCAGACAAAAGATATTTTCCCGGATAATTTCTTCTAAAGGCTTCAGGGTTGGCTCAATTTCACGAGTTAGAACTTGATATTCAAGGACATCAATCTCTTCCTCATGACGGATGCGACGAACTTGACCTTCTTGATCAATTTGAATAGACAAAATGATGTCCTTAATGGAAGGAAGATTGGTTTGATATGGACCATCCGAAGGGATACCATATGCCAACTCATCAAGTCTCTATCTATCGGTAAAGACACACGCACCTTCATAAAGTATATCAAGAATTAGAGCAAATTCTTCAAGAGAGTAAGAAAAGAATTGATTTTGAATAACAAACTCGATAAACACTTGACCTTCGTTGGAATAACTGACTCAATATTGACTATAAAACTCGAGAATGAAGCGAGGACAAATTTGTTCACTTATTTCAAGGAGATACTTGAACTCGACAAAATGAAACAAAGACCGAACGTAGTTTAGATCCGCAAAGTTGTCAAAAACCACCAGACCCTCATGAATGTAACAGCTTTCTAGGTCTCTTAGTTTTTCTTTTATAGGTGTATGGTATTCATGTGATATCATTGGTGTGTAAGCTCTTGTATTTTTATGATCTTTGGATGACTTACGAGGCATGATTTCCTAAAACAAAAGTGAAATCACATTTTATTACCATTTTACATGTAATATGTAATGAGCAATATTTCTAGTGTGTGCCTAAATGTAACAAATATGGAGTAACGATTAACTCGACCTAAATATAACATCCTAAGAGTTAACCCAAACGCTACTTAATTTGATATTTCTTATCCAAACAATTCAAAAAATACATATGAATTATGTATCTCAAATTTGTTTATGTGATCATTATGCATGTGTTTGAAAACATTTTTGGATTAGATTAATAATGCATAACAACAATTTTATTATTTTCCTAACGTGAGTGATTTGAAAATAAAATTGGGGTTTTGGTTCGAAAACAATTTTTCAACAAATTCACAAATGTATTCAAATCCTATATCTACGGGAAGCATATTAGTTATACATTGTATCCTAGTACTCTTAATTGTACAAAATTGAAAGAAAATTTGAAAATCCCCAATTTCAATTTTTGGTGTTCATCATGAACCCTAGACTTAAATTGAAAGAAAATAGATGAAATGACTTACAATTGATGATCTTTGTGATATTAGGATTGATTATTAATGTTGATTTGATCTTCAATTGATGTTTTAATGGTTGATTTTGAGTTTTGGTGGGTTTTGGGTCGTGTTCATCAATGGCAGCAGGTAAGGGGGTGTTTGTTTTTCTGTTTTGAAATTTTTTGTTTAAGTGTCCCATTTTGTAACTTGCTGGTGGTGGTCCCAAATATATTGGGGGGCCTCCTATATGGGGGCCTTCCTCAGCCAAGGGTTTTTGGACTTGGTCTTTGACAAAAAATTTATGAAGAGGAGTGACATTTTAATTTGTATTTCACGAATTAAAAATGCTTAAAGAACTTCGGATGAAGTATTCAAGTTGTCAAGACACGGAATGGAACGCGGACTAGAATCCAAACTAGAAGAAGGAGAAGCGAACACATAAGGTTTATGGAATGTGTTCCATCATTCCTAAACAAAGACTTAGATAGTTAAACGATTCACGTTTAAGGGGTTTAGTAAGAATGTCGGTGATGTTGTCGACGAACGGCACTTTTTTGATTAAGATATGTCCTTTCTGGACATTATCACGAAGAAAGTGGTGACGTATTTCGATGTGTTTGGTACGAGAATGTTGCACCAGGTTTTTTCTAAGGCCAATCGCGCCTTTGTTGTCGTACATGATGGGAACATCGTCGAGTCATACGTCGTAGTCGATGAGAGCTTGTTTCATCCATAGTGCTTGTTGACATGCCTTTCCGGCGCTTACGTATTCGGCTTCGGTAGTAGATATAGAAAGAGCGGTTTGTTTCTTCGAGAACCAAGATGTCAAACAACATCCCACGAACGTACAAATACCGCTAGTGCTCTTTTGGTCCACATAATCTCCCGCATGATCAGAGTCAACATATACTACGGTTTCTATGTCGGTCCCCTTAGGATACCATAATCCTCTTAGTTCCTATGATTGTCATATTCCTAGGTTGTGGAACTAACTCCCAAACGTCATTAGCAATGAATTGATTTAATTCTTCTTGCATGGCGACTATCCAACTTTCATCTCCTAACGCTTCATTCACATTCTTAGGTTCTATAGTTGATATAAAACAAAAGAAGTTACTTTGGTTTTGGGCTTGTGACCTAAGGGTTCTTTGGTTAAGGTTTCTTATAACATTTTCTAAAGGATGGTTCCTAGATTCCTTAATATTGACTATTTCATCAATTTCTAAAGTTTCATCCTCAACAACATTTTCTAGGTTTTTCTTTTCGGTTTCCCTAATGGCTTCTTCTTCATCTAAGTCATCATCCACCAAGGGTGATGTCTTAGAAGGTGGAGGAGTTTCATCGAATGTCACGTTGAGTGATTCTTCGATTTTCTTAGTGTGTTTATTAAGGATGATGTAGGCTTTACTATTTTGGGAGTAACCTAAAAAGACACCTTCGTATGACTTTGGGTCAAACTTGGTAAGGTAGTCTTTGGTGTTCAAAATGAAGCACTTGCTTCCAAACACTCTAAAATAATCTAACGTAGGTTTCCTACCTCTTAAGAGTTCGTAAGGTGTTTTTCCTAGAATGGCTCTAATGAGAATTCGGTTGAGAATGTATGTTGAAGTATCTACGGTGTTACACCAAAACTTTTGTGATAACGATTGCTCGAGCAACATAGTCCTACTTATTTCTTCAAGTATCCTATTTTTCCTTTCGACCACCCCATTTGATTGAGGATTGCGTGGAGCCGAGAAGTTATGTGTAATACCGTTGGCATTACAAAACTCTCCAAATTGCACCTCATTATCAAATTCTCTACCCGTGTTCGGTTTCTTTATATGACAACTAATTGAACAACCTAAATGGTTTTTGGATTTTCCCTACTAAATATTTCGAATTGATCGAAAGCTTCGGTTAAATCCTTAAGGAATCTAGTCCAAGTATACCAAGAGTAGTCATCTACTATGACTAGGGTGTGGCGGTTTCCTCCGTAACTCCGTACGGCGGATGGACCGAAGAGATCCATGTGGAGAAGTTCTAAGCATCTAGTCGTTCATACTATATTCTTATCTTTGTGACTAGCTTGAGCTTGTTTTCCCATTTTTTAAGCATCACAAAAATGTTGATCAAACTTAAGCTTAGGTAGGTTTCTAACAAATTCCTTAGAATGAGACGCATATTTGCGTGACCTAATCCCTATGCCACAAAGTGGAATTTTCATCAATTGTTGCTAGACAAATTTGATCATTTGGCTTATTTCCTAATTTCATCACATATAAGCCTTTCTTCCTAATACCTCTACCTATGACTTTACCGTCCTTAGTGATTTCACTATCATGTTCAGAGAAAGTTACTCTACACTTATTATCACATATTTATCCTATACTCAGCAAGTTAAATCCTAAGTTATCAACATGTTCTACATTATCTATTTTGAGAGAGTCATTAGAAATCGTACCTTTGCCAATGATGTTACCGCGAAGATTACTACCAAAAATGACGTTACCTCCATTGTATGCCTTGTACGTAGAGAAGAGCTTTCGGTTACCCGTCATATGTTTAGAGCATCCGCTATCCTTGATCCATTCATCGGGTTCCAAGTCGACTCCAAGGCATATCTATTTATATAGTACAATGACTCAAACATTTGGTCCCCAATATCTCATGGGTCCAAAGTTGTTAGTGCTAAACATCCCTTGCATTTGATGCAATTGGTTGGGATGAGGAAATGGAGAACACATTTCCCATGGCATGTAACTTTGACGTGGAAAGTTATTCCAAGTTACGGGAAAGCCATGAGGTCGATTTTGTCGACCAATGTTCCTTTTTGGTTGCGATGTTTTGGCACGAGGATAATTATTATTGACTCTTCTAGGAGGTGGAGTTTTTGATCTAAAATTTGGTTTCGAAAATCCAACTCCGAGTTTTGACAATGGCTTATAGAATTGTTTAACATCATTGTCACTAACAATGGGAACTTTGGCTTTGTTTACAATGATGTGTTTTGGTCTAGGACTCAAAATAGATTTTTGAAAAGACATACTTTTCTCAGATCCAGGCGTTGCTGGTGGCGGTCCCATAATTATTTTGGGGGCCGCCTGGGCACTTTGGGGGCCACCCACATTTATGGGACCTCCATCAGAGGAAACCTTTTTCTGAGCTTTTACAAATTTTATTTCCTTATTTCACTAGATGATTCTTCAAATGAATATCCCTAAACCTAGTTTATCACCAGAGGGTTTTTGATTACTTAACATTTCATTTAAGGAATGTGTACTCTTTTCAAATTTATTTAATCTAGTGGCTTCTTCTTTTAGTTTTTCATTCTCAATTTTAAGCGTATGACACTTTGCACAATCGAGATCAACTCCCTTGTTTTTTCTCGAGTTGGTGGTATTTAACTTTGCATTCTCTAAGCTCCGTTTTATAGACTATTTCTAGTCGCTTTTAACCTTTTGTTCTTAGTGGAATATCTTTTAGACACATTTGTGCATAACTTATCATATTTGTTGTCTAAAGTTAAATCATCAATTGAAAGATTTTCCATCCTAAAGTAAATGATTCGAACATACCTCACTTGGAATGCATGAGCTACAAGACACGTTTCATTTTTGACCTTCTCATCATCTTCTTTACCGGTATCCGCCGCAAGAGCCTCCGAAAAAAGCTACTTTGGTTCTTATATTTCGGGTGGTAATGACATTCTCCATAAGATGATTCGGGTCGCACGCAGCTAAGCATTTTTCTATCACGTTTTTACCGTACTTGTCATCCCGGCTTCTTTGGAACGTCTTTTTGTCGTTCCGAGGTTGTCTCATGAATCTACCTCATCTTTTAAAGAACTTTTTGAAGTCACTTACCGCCATGGCGTACTCTTCGTCTTCGCTACCGAAATTTGAACACTCTTCATCACTAGATTCTTTCTTAGCCTTTAAAACAATAGATTTCCTTTCAACTTTTGCTTTGACTATTTCAGAATCTTTCTTGATGATCATTTCGTGAACTTTGAGGTTCCCGATAAGTTTCATCAGAGATATGAACGATAAGTCTTTCGACTCTTCAATCGCCATGACCTTTGCTCTCCATTTAGGATGTAGAGCTCTAAGAAACTTCCTTACGTAGTTCTTACTAGAATAACCTTCATCAAGAGCTTTAAGACTAGTAATAATAGTATTAAATCTAGCAAAAGCACTATCTATAGATTCGTCTTCGGAAATGACGAATTGTTCATATTGTTGAACCAAAAGGTCGATCTTATTATCTTTGACTTGGCTATTACCTTGATGGGTGATTAACAAAGTTTTCCAAATTTCTTTTGTCGTGTTACACATAAAAATTCTTTCATATTCTTTTCTTGGCAAAACATTGTAAATAACCATTTTTGCTTCATTATTTTTCGTAAGTCTCTTTTTGAGATCATCGATTTGTTTTTCAAAAGGGATAACCTCATCTAATTTGGTTTCGGATTTTCTACAATAGGTTGAAAATCACCATTGGTAATAACATGCCAAAGATCTAGATCTTTTGATTTAACATATGTCTTGAATCTATTTTTCCAATAAATAAAACTATCGCTTTCAAAGAGTGGTGGTCTTTGCATAGATTGCCCTTCTAGATATTTGTCGGAATCCATAGATCGATCCAAGCTTTAAAATACAATACATTTTAAAAATCTTGAGTAACCTTGCTACTGATACCATTTGTGGAAACTAGAAGGGGGTTGAATAGTTTGCATGTTTGTTTTACGTTTCAAAAGTTTACGTTTAAAAATCTATAGATCCGAGTTATATGTTCAATCAAATCACAATATGAACAAGCAATAACTATCTAAACTAAAACACGATAACAACAATAATAATGTAAAGAGATAAGGAAAGAAACAACCAAACTAAGACACCAAGATTTTATAGTGGTTCGGCTATGAAGTGCCTCTTTGCCCTACTCCACTCCTCGAGTATCCGACTTAAGATTTCACTATGTCAACAAGCTCCTTTTAGGCGAAGAAAACCATTTATACGTCGCTTATGTTATTTTCTGACACTAAGCAAAATGTCGAGTCCTAATCTTAGCTAGAACCAATCTACCACTTCACACGATATACACACTCACAAGATCTACACTATCGGATCTACACAATATCCAAATCACACAAATACACAAGATAAATACAATAGAGGTGGTACTTAGAAGAAAAGAGGAGAGATCACTAATTAACACTTCGTTTCTTGATGAATACGAGTGTTCTTCTCTTGCACTTGAATGAGAGGGAAGAGATGAGAAAAAGAGATTAGATCACTTGAAACAAGATCTAAGTATGTTAGTGATCAAGATATTTAGTGAGAGAAAGAAGGTTTAAAGAGAGAAAGAAAAGACTAAAAAATTTCGTGCAAAGAGGAATTATTTTCTGCTGGGAATGAAGCAGTATTTATAGGCAGGGAATCCCAATGGCTCTTTGGGGGCGGTCCTGGTGGTCCCTTATATATAAGGGGGCCGTCGCCTAGACTCCGCTTACATTTTTGTCTTTTTGTAGGGAAGGTGGTATCTGGTGTAGAAGCGTCCATTTTGGGGGAAAATTTAAGTGTGTGTAAGGAACAACATATAACAATATGATTATTGGTTTCTCTTGACCGCAAGGTAAGAAACCTAATAATTCTACTAGGACTTAAACACACAAGATTTTTGTTGCCCTATTACTTTTAAATATCTAGATATAATGTAAAGCTACTTCAACATTTTGACTGCATGCTTTAGTCAATATAATTATGGTTAAATAATATAATCATAATCATGAAGTATGAAATTAACTTGAAATTACTATTGAACTTAAGAGTTTGCGTTCATAACTACTTTAGTTACTTTAATTATGTTTTCTGGTTAAGACGTAATTATAAAGTCCTTGAATTTATCAATGACTCATAACATAAAGTAAGTAGTAAAATTGTTATGTCTTCTTGTTAATACATACACATGATATCCTTGAATTATTCAAAGACTTGTAACGGATACTTGACATGTTCTGTATTCTTGTAAACACATGAACATAGAGTTATTGTACTATTTATAGAAATATACGTTATAGCATGCACTTGGTTTTAAAATACTAAGTATTCAATTTTACTCGACCCAATTGACAAGTATTTGATCCAAAGAGAATTAAGTTATCCAAGGAATTTTGATATAGTCTCATAATTCCAATACTCTTAAAACACCACATCATTATGATATGTATAATGTGTTGAAACAAACTATATTCATATTGTTTGATTTCTGATAACTTTAATTGCTCTACATCCAAAATCTATCAAGGTTATAAATTTGGGTGTGTCATGGATACACTCAATATAGTTCTAACCTAGAGGGTATTCAAGACATTTTCTATTTATGGATTGGGATGAATCCCATTATATCTTGATGAATGTTCTAAAATTTGTTAATATCTTATACATCATAATATTAACAAGCTAAAGATGAGAACTGTTAAATGTGTTTTGTGTTTCCCAATTAAGAAAAATTTATTGTTGCTTAAATACTTGGTATTTAGAGAATTATCTCTACTTACAAAAGTAAGTGGGAGCATCCACAAATCTTGAAGACATTGAAGAACAAAATACATAACCTTCTGAATTCACTTGCTGATGTCATACTAAGGTTAAACATGTAAATTTCAAACAAAAGTATAATGTAACCCTTATTTATAAATTCGCAAGGATGCCTCATCAATAGAGTGACATTTTAATATCAATGCAGAGGAATATAAGTGAGAGGGTCATAGCAAACCTGCTAACTAATAAGATAAATTATCACATCTTAAATCTGATAAATGTCTTAGAACTATGAATGAAAAGATGAAGTCTTTAAAAGACGATCACTGTTTTGAGTTTGATTGATCTTTTACCAAACAGTTAAGCTGTGAGAATAGAATGAGGTTCTTTTGAAGAAAGACTCAGAAGGGCAAAATTGTATACATGGTAATGCTTGACTGATGATAAGAGTTTTTAATTTTACTCAAGCAATTGACTATGATTAAATCTTTCTTTTCTACACGCATTAATTATATAAAGATAACTAATTGTCATACATGTTTTCTTGAATCTAAAATATGGCAAATTAAGGTTCATAACACTTTCCTTAATGATTACCTATGCGAGGACGGTGCGTAATCAAAAGGGTTATGAGTCTATATTTGAAATATGGCAATTAAGTTTTATAACTCTTTCCTTAATGGTTACCTTTGCGAGGACAATGTGTAATTGAAAAGGGTTTATAAGTTCAAAATAATATTTATAAAGTATACAAGATAAAAGAATCCAAGTGTGGATTAGATCATGCATCAAGGAGCTGAGATCTTAAGTTTATGTACAATATGATTTTTGATTAATATAAGATAACTCCTGAGTACACCTGACATCAAGTAAGAGCCCTATGTTTGTTTTCTTAAATTCATATGTTGTATAACATATTGAAGGTATCATTCCATCTAAGCTAGATGTTAATCTTTAAGATTGGAATGAAACTTCACTTGGGAATATAGGGAATAAAACAAAGGATCTTGAAATAAATGTTTATTAAAATAAAAATATATGGTGATTAAGTCCAACACAATGCAATATATCATTAAAGCAAGTCTTAAATGATATATTTCACTTGAGATAACTTATTACATGGATGGAAACCTTGTGTTTTTAACTAAGGATTCATCATGTATATATTATATTGTGTATGAGACTTGTTGTTACTTTTGCACAACAACAAGATGAGCTAACAACAACAATATCTAATTGAGAGTGTTTAGAAGACTGTTAAAACAAATGTTTATGAATTATATAAGGCATAGTGTTGTTTGTGTACACTAATGCTAGAGGATTATCAATCCTAGTTAAAGTAGGATTTCATCATTTATGATAAATCTGCTAACTAGATATGCTCAACTAAGAGCATTGTTGCAATACACATTAAAGAATGAGAATACTGTACATTTTAAAAAACTATAAAGATGACTGTGTCAATACAAATAAACCGTAAAAACGTTTATTTATATATTACGATCTATCTATGTTTTATCGATAACAAAACATAAAATCGTCAGAAGTAGAAAATAAAGTTTACTAGTTTTCAACCAATAGTTTTCTAACTCAACTATCATTTTATTTACCTCATACATCATACTTTACATGTTTACTTTGTTAGTTCTCATAAATCATTTAAATACATTTTTAGGATAAAATGTACAAAATAAGTTCTAAGCATATATTAACAAAGTATAAACTAAAAGGTATTTGTCTATAAAAGAAAAATATTTTATACATCATGCATGACCTCAAAACATATCTAGACAAGATTTTTTTAAATCTAAATTCAGATTTGTTGTCAAAGAGCCAGTTCCTTCTAGTTGCACTGGCCGGTTCCATTATGGAGATGGAACCGTCAAGAACCGGCCTACAATATTAGCCGGTTTTGTACCTCTGCATTGGCCTGTTCCATTAAGGTAATGGAACCGGCAGAATCGGGCTACAGTAAATTTCAAGCCTATAAATACCGAGTCATTTTTTGGTTTTAGGCAATCAATTAGATTTGTTTCTCACACTCATACTCAACTAACATCTGATCATTGATCATTGATCATGATCTTTTTCATTTTAGTGTTTTGGTGAATTTCTTAATAGGAGAAGTTCTACCGACTTTGGCATATGAGATCAAGCAACAAGGAAATCTTAGACACGCATCTCTCATTCTTTGAAGATCTATCTATTGATATCCAAGCATCATCAATCACCATAAAGTATAGGGTAGTGTATTATATTTGTGCTTAAAGCATTCAGGAAATGTAAACCATTTGGTAGGATTCATAGGGTTGAATCTATCTTTGTTGTAAAGTTGCTTAGTACCTATTAGAGGGTAAGTAATCATAGGTCTTGCTCCTCCTTGATTTGGAACATGGTAATTAGCTTAGTACCATATAAAGTGTCGTGGATGGTTTGATTCGACCATTGTGAAGAATCCAGTATGTTAGCTTTGTACTGTTAAAATTTAGCAACCTTTTTAGCTTCCTCCACCGGTAAAAGGAGTATTGGTACTAGTAGATTTTACATCTCGAGTATAATGACTCGGGGAGTGAAGTAGGGCAAAAGGTGACTTGTAACCGAACCTCTATAAAAAATAGTCTCATCAAATCCTTTATTAACTTTTATATATGTCGTAACTAACTCATGTTTAAACAAATAGATCTACACTGTGGAAACTAGAAGGGGGAGGGGGGTTGAATAGTTTACACGTTTGTTTTATGTTTCAAAAGTTTACTATCCAAAATCTATAGATCCGAGTTATATGTTCAATTAAATCACAATATGAACAAGCAATAACTATCTAAACTAAAACACATAAAAACAAAACTAATTAAAGATATAAGGGAAAGAAACAACAACCTAACACCAAGTTTTATAAGTGGGTTTTCGTCTAAGAAGCACCTCTTCCTCGCCAGTACTCCACTCCCCGAGTATCCGACTCGAGATTTCACTAAGTCAACGAGCTCACCTTTAGGACGTGAAAACCGATTAACAAGTAGACGCATACAGTATTTTTCGACACTAAAGCTAAATGTCATTCCTAATCCTTAGCTAGAACCCATCACAAACTTTCACAAGCTATACACACTCAATCAAGATCTACACTATTGGATTCTACATAATATCCGAAGCACACAAATACACAAGAAAATACAATAAAGGGTTTGGTACTTTAGGAAGAAAAGAGGAAGAGAATCACTATAAACACTTTCACGAATACGAGTGTTCTTCTCTTGCACTTGAATGAGAGGGAAGAGATGAGAATAAGAGATTAGATCACTTGAAACAAGATATAAGTATGTTAGTGATCAAGATATTTAGTGAGAGAAAGAAGGTTTAGATAGAGAAAGAAAAGACTAAAAAATTTCGTGCAAAGAGGTATTATTTTATGCTGGGAATGGAGCAGTATTTATAGGCAGGGAATCCTAACGGCTCTGCGGGGGCTGTCCCGTTGGTCCCTTATATATAAGGGGGCCGCCGCCTAGACTCCACTTCTTTTTTATGTTTTTAATAAAACTTTTTATTTTAATTAGAAAATATTTTGTAAAAGTATTTTTGAAAAAAAAACTTTTGTAGAAGTAAAAGTGAGGATTAAGAGAATTTTTTTTATCACTAATCATGCTTAATTATTTTGTTTGTCCATACCTTAAGTGATCACTAATCTTAAATATGAAATTTTACATTTAATAATTTGTAAACGTTTATTTTTATTGTAAACATTTTTACATTTTTTTATTATCAAAACGTTGAGAGGTCGAAAAATATAAATAACGTTTTTAGGCATTATTTGTATTAACATACACTATTTTAATTAACAAATAGATTAAAATTTAAAATTGGTAAAACTATTCAACCCCCCCTTCTAGTTTTCCACAATTGATATCAAGAGCAGGTTATCAAAGCTTTTTAAAGTATACTGTATTTTAAAAACTATAAAAACTTTAAAAACCGATCAAATGAATTTCGAAAACTACTAACAATTTCTGTTAGATCAATTTGTATTACATGTTTCTTTTTCCTTTTAAGACTTGAAGATCACCATTCAAGGTCTCGAATACATCGAAGGTATGAATGAAAGATCACTAAATGATCTCGGCACCTTGATGATATTTTTCTAATTGCAACAAGGTATATCACACTTCTCTTTTCACTATATATTATGTATCAAAAACCTTTGTGTGCCTATGTGAATTATTTTGGTCCCGCCCAAAATTCGGACTAGGCCCAACAAGCCGGTTCCATATGAGAAAGGAACCGGTCAGGCTCAACCAATGGAACCGGCGGACTCAGTTGAATATCTTATTTCCTTTGGACTTAAAAAGAATTAATTGGGCTAGTACATAAATTCCAAAAGTCTTTGAGGTTATTTCAATTTTTTTTCGAATCATGAACATCTTTCTCGGGATAAAATCATGAAAAAAGTATACCTCTCTTCGTCCTACTAATCTTAATTAGTCTATTGTATAATTGTGAACTATATATTTTGTTAGCTATGTGGTTTGAGTCATTCTCTTAGAATATGATCATAATAAATTAGGTATAGCTCTCTTCGTCAACTTTCTCCCTTGAATTCTTCTCCTCAATAAATTGTGCTTTGGTCATTTCATGATAATACGTATATTAAGCCTAAATTCAAACTCCCTTCAAAAAATTTTAGATCATAATTATCCTTCTAGAAACTAAAACACTAAAAGGTATTTTATTATTTGTTTGACATATTGCTTCTAGGGTAGTTATGTGATCTTTGCGGTTAATCTATATATGTCCCTATCTAGCACATCTTAACATATGCCCGTCGTATTTCAACATTTGCATATCTCCTCCATAAAAAATTCTATCTCCTTTCATTTCTCAAAATCTCTATCTTAGATTCATCTCTTTAACTAATATCTGTAAATCTCATTTTGGGTAGGTCAATTTCGCCCTCTTTACATTCACTTCTCGCTCATAAAACATGTCATCTGAATTCTGTTTTCCTTTTCGCGACATCATTATTTAAATTTAAAAAAGTAAAAAATTGTCGCCGGCTCCATTGTCCGGCAAAGCCAGTTCTCTCTCTCCAACGGAACCGGCAGAACCAGCAACCTGGTAGACATAATGACCATCTTTTCTAACTCAAAGCTCCACTTCTCTCTTCCTCATACCAGAAACTCAAAGCCTTGTCACTTTAAAATCAAGGTCATAAATCAAATTGTCTCTATCAACTCGTCCTATTTTTTCGAGAATCGTTGATTGTAAGTTTTCTATTCCATATCATCTCTTGATTTTTCCATAACTCGTATCGTAAACACAAAAATCAATTTAAGGGTCTTTATGATTTCTGTGATCAATTTTTTTCCCCTCTAGATATTATCTTCCCTTAATTAATTCTTTTTTGAGAAATTATCCTAAAACCCTAATTTCTTTCAGGAATTAAGAAAAAGAATTCGTTTAAAAATAATAAAAAAACGTTATTATATTTTCATAGCAACAAGATATAGGTCAAGAATCTCATTCAACTCCTCAATTACTTAAAACCCTTATAACCCATACATTGCGACAGATACATAAGTCAACACTAATAGTTTGACTAACCTGCCCAAGTCATGGTTGTCACAGTATCTCCTCCTTTAGAAAATCTTGTCCCGAGATTTAACTAAAAGGTTCAACTCTATCATTACCAAACAATTAATCGAGGATACTTATCTTTCAAGTAGTCCTCTCATACCCATGTTAACTCAAAGTTACACTTTGAATACCAACTAACTCTCACAAGATATCTTACTGCTAACAACTTTGCCTGCCCACAAAGGATACACATAGCAGCATAACTGCTCCAAATGAAAAGAAACATCCAACTACTTGAACCTCGCCCGTCATCAAGGAGACTCGTCAAAAACCTTAAGTTGTGTAACAACGTCATTTACAACCCGGTCTCGCATCTCATCAAATAAGAACTGTCATGAAACCAAGCTATAAGTTGTTACAAAGCCCAACGTTTTTGAAGAATCGGCTCGACTTTGAGTTTATTCATAAAATAACTTTAACCAAACTCACACAAAAACATCTAAGGGCGTACTAAGGTCTACAAGAAACCTTACGTACCCAACTTTAACTAAAACTCCCAATGATTCCTTGCTTAAGGAACAAGTGTGGATACTCAGTTTACCTGAAGTCCTAAAGACCTCGCTTCGAGCCCAAATGGACCTTAACTACCACAATTCTACTACATTTTTAACCTCTTAACTTCACGATTACTATTCTCAATAGGTTCCTCAACAAAACAAAGAGTTTTGTCAACCTTGATCTCATCAAATGGCACATGCAGACTAGAATCTGCCAACACATTTTTTTAGATTCGACACATGAAATGTGTCATGTACACAACTCAACTCCTCAGGCAACCTCAACCTATCATCAACAAGGCCAATCCTTTCAAGGATCTTAAATGGTCCTACATATCTTGGTGCTACTTACCATTCTTTCCAAAACACATTACGCCCTTCTATGGCGACACCTTTAACAACACATGATCTCCCACCTCGAACTTTAATGGCTTACGCCTATTACCAGCATAGCTCTTTTGATGATCTCTCACCGCTTAGGGCTTTTCTTTTACCAACACTACCTTATTAGTCGTTTCTTGTACTAACTCAAGTCCAGTCAAACTACTCTCTCCAATCTCTACCCATAAAACAGGCGACCTACATTTCCTTCCATATAATGCTTCAAACGGAGCACACCAAATGCTCAAATGATAACTACTACCAAAATCAATAACACATGCCCTTATTATATCTTCCAAAGTCTGACTCCTACATTCACTTTGTCCATCCGCTTAAGGATGTTAAGCAGTACTCAAATCCAATCGCGTCTTAAACACTTTCTGTAACGTCTGCCAAAACCACAAGGTAAATCATCCATCTCAATCTGAGTTAATTGTAACTAGAATTCCATTTCTTGCTATTATCTCATCAATATAAATCCTTGCTAACTTCACATCTTAAAATCTTCTTGTATAGCTAGAAAATGAGCTCACTTGGTCAGTCTATCGACCATCACCTAAATTACATCATACTCACTACTTTGACCTTGGAAACTTAGTGATAAAATCCATGGTGATTCTATCTCGTTGTCACTCAAGTATCTCAGGTTGTTGCAGCAAGCCAAAAGTCTTTGACATTGCAGCCTTCACCTCCTAAACAAATCTGACAATTGCTGACATAGGTAGCTATATCCTTTTCTACACGTGGCTACCAATACATGTCTCCAAGTTTATAGTACGTCTTATCCGCTCCCGGATGTACCAAGTACCTTGATGCATGGGCCTCGTCCATTACACTTCCTACCAATAGAACCCAAATCCGATCCATAAAGTACACACTCTTCTGTCTCTTTTTCTTTTCCCATATTGTGGATCCTCTAAAACCATGTAGCCTTTCTCTGCGATTTACGTTCTTTTGCTGAACAGAAACTTACTTTGGGCTGCCAGTATCATTCTTCTTACTCGTCTTGATTTCACTCTCTCCTTTCTACTCAACGCATCAACCGCTACATTTGATTTATCGAAGCGTCACACAAATCATTCTTCAAGGTCTGGAAATCCCCTTCTCGTTCTGCGCCCCACTCATACTTTTGATTCCTCTTAGTTAGGGAAGTAAGGGGTTTAACAATCTTAGAAAAGTTTGCGATGAACGAGGTAAGTAACCTGCCAATCTCTTAATAATAATCCATGTCTCGGTATGGTGTCGTAGGTACTTCCTAATTCTTCACTGCTTCACTCTTAGTAAACTTAGTATACAACTTCTCCTTCCTCAGTAATCCCAACACTAACTTCAAATGAACTTCATGCTCCTCTTCTTAACAAACGAAACTGGTGCTCCTCACGGGAAATGACTAGGTCGTATGAAACCCTTGTCTTGCAACTCTCGAAGTTGTTCAGACAATTCTTGCATTTCCAAGGGTGCTAGACGATATCAGGACTTCACAACTAACGTCGCTTTAGGAACTAAATCTATGCGGAACTCAACTCGTCATTGTGATGATCATCGATAAGTTTTTTGGAACATATCAACAAAATCTCGTATGACGGAAGTATCACTCACTTTCGGTTCATCTACTTTCGTGTATCATAAGGTTTTCAACGACGTCCTAGAGTACTTTCACCATGAACCGCGAATTACTCATCACCTTCTAACGGTATTCTAACCACCTTCTCATAACATACTATCACAAACTTCCTCTTGGACAACCAGTTCATTCCCACAATCACATCAAAGCTTCCACGATTCAACGATATCAACGAACTCCAAGGGTTACAACAATCGAATAGGATAACAAACGAACATCGAGTTAAAGGCTAGAATGCATATAGGAGATTCCACATTGGAGCGAGAAGTAGGCTGACGTGATCGTTAAATGACTCTTAAGAGTCGGGCTTTAAAAGTAAGATGGATACGTATATGCACAGGGGGGAGATGAGAGAAAACGCAAAACGTAAAGAAAAAAACAACAAGCGTACCACGTACAAATGAACACGGAACACAAAAAATCAATACTAAAGACGGAAATTCTTATACCAATTATCGACTTTACTCAAAAGGCCAAATTATATAATGTTTTTATAAAAATCGATTTAAATTAAGAAAGTCACTTTAAGTATAAAAATCATTTTAAATAATAATGAAATTGTTTTAAATGTAATCTTTGAAAAATTCATTCTGGTTGTCATAAAAATCTAGAGATGGTTACCTAATGGTGTATCGTACCTTACCACTATTGAACACTATAAAACCACTTTTTTTAATAAAATAAAGATTTATTTAACGACTCATAAATATTTCATAACCTATTTGTAAAGAACCCCTTAAACATATTCTATTTACAAAGATCATTTTAAACACAGTTTTCTCCAAACACTAACACAATACTCAAAATACTTTTTAATTAGACATCAATTTATGAAATATGTTAACTCAAACAAAAGACACCGATAAATAACCAAAAGGGTTCGAAAAACATCGTACAACCTAACACAATCTATTGTTTGAAAACGAAAGAAAATACTAGAAACCCTTATCTCAAAATAAAATCAAACGAACTCGTACAAGAAAACTCATGCAAGACGTTACGTACCTAAAAGAAAACGTAAGGTCTTACCCAAAATAACGATCAACAGAGCAAACCTAAAAGCATCGATACTAACACGTCGCCAACGGGTTATGAAAACCAAGGGATATACAACCAAGGGAGTAATGATTCACACTAATATGTTAGGAACAATTAGTGCTTAAAAGAAACGTTTGATACTCATACGAGTAATCAATGCAACGAGAGAATTAACAAAATGTGCTTATATCCGAAAGAGCAAATTCCGAACAAGCAATACACATTGAGACGTCGAATAGGAAAATCGGGTATCCTTACTAACAAAGTACGATGAAGGGATGCTAAGCTTAGACTTTAGGAAATTCGAACAAACAACCAAGCAAACGAGCAACCTCTATAAAAGCAATACTACGTATCCACAAATACTAGATAGAAGGGAAGCTTACTATCTATACAACTCAACTTAACATATCCTCCAATTAGGGTAAGAGAATAATTCTCTACCCATACCACCATCCTTATCATGAATGCACATATATATAAAAAAAACATATTACACTACCACCTTACAACCAAACACAAATAAATGCAATCATGGTCGCAAATCTACGTATGTGATGCCTTTATAATTATGTTGGCCACCATAATTATAAGTGCCTCCTTTCATACGTGTACTTACTTCCAAGTTACATATATCAATCATAATTCACATATAAGCACATATACCACATTGCACCTCTTAAACCACTCTAACTTAACACATAAAGGATGATCCATCAAACAACTACTTACCTGTATAAAAATAAAGTAAACGACATAAAGGAACAAAGGTCTCGCAACAATTCCGAAAATATGAAATATCTAAAAGAAATAATCAATAACAACATGACGAAGTAAAGGATGGGATAAACTTATGCTAGACCTCGCTTGGGTTTGACTTTTCCTTCGCAAGAATCACCAGACTCCGCGGGTCCAGCCCTACTACGCGCATCCGACAACGATCAACTATCCTATATCCTTTGGTTCCACAAGAGGCTCCTCTTTTGGATCCTTATAATGCTTAAGTCCAGTTGGGAAAATGGTTCCCCAACAAGACTTCTTACAGGTGGGGGAAAAACATAGCTAAAATATGAAGAAAGTAATGCATATCATATTAGATAATAGAAGGCAAAATAACTACAATGACAACTTAGCAAAATACGAGATATATAAGCTATGCAAAAATAGAGGGAAAGCATAGCAGTTACAGCATTAAACACTTAAGCCCTAAATGCATGTACATGAAGGACCCCTAGGTTATAGTCTAGGCTCAAGCACCTACTTCTCTATAACCAATGGCTCTGATACCAATCTGTCATACCCCGCCAAGGCGGAAACGCAAGGCGTAACATCATGGATATCATCACAACACAATGGCGTTTATAAAGAGAATTCCACATGCAATAAATAAGCAAAGTATAGACACAAAGTGTCATAACAATACCCATAAAACTAATCCAAATCCAAAAGGCGTCTTTATTAACGAAACGAAAGTTTTCGCCAATAGAAAGACATGCAACAAGTATCCATAATTCAAATAATGAAATATTCAAGACATAAAAGCAATAAACTCCATGACATCCTATGGTCTCTTTCTAGCCACTTCTCTCTATCTTATCCCCATGATGCTCACCTGAAAATGATGCTTAAACGTCAACATAATGTTGGTGAGAGTCATAGGTTTAAGACACGCCAATAACTCGCTTTCAAATCACTGTGATAAGTAAAACATAGCATAGCAGGACATATAACAATCTATCATACAAGCTAACATGCAATCACATCAATCCACATTGAGACGTTCACGCTCAATGATCACAAACATAAAAACAAAACGTACAACAATGAGACGATCACGCTCACTATCAACAATCTACAACAATGAGACGGTCACACTTACTACTAATAATCCACAACAATGAGACGGTCACGCTCACTACTAATAATCCACCAATGCCTTGAGACGGTCACGCTCAAGTACAACAATCCATATCACATTAGCAAGTAGCACATAACATACAATAGTCTCGTATAGCCCATGCCTTATTTAAAACACATTATCACAGTAACTAAAACATTTAATACTCATAGCATCATTTTCACCCCAAGAAAACATAAGAAAAAGGGGCTATGAAACTCACCTGATTGCTTTGCAGCTTCCACAAACACTAGCACAAATCTAAACAACAAAACAAACACTTGTTACACGCGACCAAGCCAATTGCTTATGCCCATGTAACATCATATGATGGATGTCTAAGATGTTTAATAACCCTCATGGGTCACCACGACACCATGCCCAACCTTAACCAACATGTTTACACACTTTTCCAATGTTCAACAATTTACCCAAAAAAGCAGAATTTTAATGTCACTTTACCATTTTCTAAACCACCCCTACTGACCTTTATAAATTTTACCAAAAATAAAAGGGTTCAATATCATGAGTTTACTATCTCTAAGATTTTTCCATTAATTTATTTCTCCTCTTAAGTGCCCCAAATAAAATCAAACTTTTAACTACTCAGTTTCAGATCTGATTGCACACTAAAAAGTTTGGACCTAAAAACCATAATTAGACTCCAAATCAGAAGCTTTCCTTTGGGGGATATTTAATAGACACATAGAACTAAACCCATATACATTGGCTAATCCTAATTCAAATTTTAAGTGGGGGTTTTACACCCCGTAATTTGACCTAAATCTGACCCGAATTTACTGCTTTGACAACTTTTCTCGTAACTAACATTTGAATGACTTCTCGACCTTAAAAACTTTCGAGGCCGGATGTTCTGGAAACTAGACTCTCTGATTTACATCATAGACACTAGAAACTTAACAAAAGCTATTACCATCATCGAGATAACAACCGAACAACACAACCCTAAATTCTGCTCTAATCAAAATCAAGTTCTAACGCGATCTAAACCCTAATCATTGTAATATGATTAAACATCATTAATTTACAGATTTAATGAAACCCTAATTATCCATCTTAATAATTGTTACATGAATTAATGATTAATAATTAACAAAGATAAATTAATACTCACCTTAGAACTTGTTTTCTTCACAAAAAGCAAAACCCTAATTTTTTTCTCCTCTTCTCTTTGGTCGACCGGTTCTCACTAGGGGGAGGGTTTAGGGATTTTATTTTGTATTTATAGGCCTCAATATAAATCCTAGATAATTCCTAATTAGAATGTGTTTCCAATTACAACTCTTTTTTTTTCTTTTCTTTTTCTTTTTCCCTAAAACCGGCCGAATGGCCCTTTATATATATATTTTTTATTTTATTTTTAATTAACTAATTACTTTTATTACCTTAATTTTTTACAAAAACCTAAGCTTATTTGCGCATACCTTTTTGCATAAACGCACTTTACTAAACCTTTAAAAATAAATAACTTTTCATTTTTATTAAACCTAACTTTCCAAAAATAGAAATTTCATTTCTTTCTTATTCTAACCACTAACACCTATTCATACCTAACATTACTAACACATAAATACGTATACACAATAATACTTACACGATAAATTACTAAAACGCTCAAATCACGAAATCATTTCC